>CM062804.1:645892328-646080236 GCA_031772625.1 Pinus tabuliformis
CCCAAGTGCAGCCATTGAATCCAAGCCCTTTGTTGCCCAGTCACGTAGTTCCTAAGGTACCCCTCCAGCCACTGATTAACTCGCTCGATCTGGCCATCTATCTGGGGGTGGTAGCTCGTGCTAGGGGTGAGCTCAGTACCAACCAACCTGAAGAGCTCCTGCCAAAATCCTCCCATGAACATGTTGTCCCGGTCACTCACTATGTTCTTAGGAAGCCCATGCAACCGGAAGACCTCCTTGAAGAACAATTCTGCAACCTATGAAGCCAAATACCGGGTTGGGATGGCGAAAAAGTGGGCATACTTAGTCAACCGATCAACTACTACATAGATGGCATCCTTTCCCTGTACTTCAGGATCTTTGGTACCATAACTTATTGCCATGTACTAGATGAGAAGCATACCAAGTTGGATCTGACTGCAGAAAGAGGATATTTTGTTCAGTGTAATGAAACCACTAAGGCATACAGGACCTACATTCCTAGCAGTAGGAAGAATATCATGAGACGAGACATGAAGTTTATGGAGGACAAAACCTTCAAGAAATCTTATGAGATGCCAACAGAAGCTCCATTGATTTAGCAACAGGACCAGCCACAAGGGCAACCGCTAGGACCACCGCAAGCACAGTCATAGGGATCTAGTACAGTTACCAATACCAACACATCCTCAAGTGTAGGGGATACAGTGAGTCCCCACCAGACGAAGCAACAAAAGCAGGATGAGGAGTTGGTTGATTCTCCCACCACTAGTGGTCGAACTAGCAAGGGAGTTCGTCACACATTGAGAGATGTTCAGGAGTTCATTGGAGCTCCTAGGAAGAACAAGAGAGAACAGAGACAACCAGACAAGTACCAAGCTTCAGTGACACAGGTAGAAAAACCTTTCAACTATGAGGAGGCCGCACAACATCAAGTGTGGGTAGATGCCATGGTAGAAGAGTATAGCTCTATCATGACAAATGATGTTTGGGAGGTAGTGTCGAGGCCTGAGGGTAGGTTAGTTGTGGGCTCTCAATGGATCTATAAGATCAAGTATGTCGCAGATGGCAACGTGGAGAAGCATAAGGCTAGGTTCGTGGCAAAGGCGTATGCACAAAAAGAAGGGATAGACTATGAGGAGACCTTCGCCCCAGTTGCCAGATATACTCCTAAGTTCTATCTGGTCGGTTGTATCTCTAGCAGCACAAATGGGATGGAAGATTCACCAGATGGATGTCAAGACAGCATTCTTGAACGAGGTGATAGTGCAAAGGGTATACATTGAACAGCGAGAGGGCTTCAAGACACATGAGAGGGGCACACATGTGTGCATGCTGAAGAAATCTCTATACAAGCTCAAGCAGGCTCCCAAGGCATGGTATGGTCGAATTGACAGCTACTTGCAGCACATGGGATTTGTCAAGAGTGACGCAAACCCCAACCTTTACTACTTTAAGGTAGGGGATGAGCCACTCATCCTAGTGTTGTACATGGATGATCTCTTCTTGACAGGGTCATTAAGGCTCATAGAGGACTGCAAGAGGAACCTGGCAGCAGAGTTTGACATGAAGGATTTTGGGTTGATGCACTACTTCCTAGGCTTGGAAGTGTGGCAGAATGATGGGGAGATCTTTCTTGGACAAGGGAGATATGCTAAAGAGATTCTTAAGAGATTCAAGATGCAAGATTGTACATCCATGTCTACGCCTATGATCACCAATTGGAGGAATATCGATGCATCGAAAGACGACGACATTGACCCATCTTGTATAGACAGATTATCAGTTCCCTCATCTATCTGGTCAACAATAGGACAGATATCTGCTTCGCGGTCAACACTCTTAGTAAGTTTATGGCGGGACAGAAGAGAGTGCATTGGACAATAGCGAGACACATTCTAAGGTATTTTTGTGGCATAGTCGAGTATGGATTGAGGTATACTCGAGGTGATGGTGTCAAACTATGTGGATTCACAGATGCATATTGGGCAGGCAGTTCAAATGCCCAAAAGAGCATATTCAGGTGTTGCTTCAACATTGAATCAAGGATGGTTTCTTAGTGTAGCAAGAAGCAAAAGACAGTAGCATTGAGCTCTATAGAAGCAAAGTATATGGCAGATAGCATAGCCATGTGCGAAGCTATAAGCCTTCGGAAGCTACTAGTGAGTTTGTTCAGTTAGAGGATGGAGACGACCAGTAGCTACTGTGATTGTCAAAATTGCATCAGGCTCTCTGAGAATCCATTGTTTCATGATAAGTTGAAACACATAGATATCTGATATCACTTCATTAGAGATTGTGTGTAGTGTGGAGCAATTGCTACAGCACGTTCCCATTAGAAGAGCAGGTTGCAGATATACTCACGAAAACTCTAGGGAGAGGTGAGTTTGTATATTTCAGAGAACATATGTGTATAGTGGCAAACACTTTTCAATAGCAGGGACAAGAGTTTTGTTCTCAGTTGCAACAGTTCCAGCAGCAGTAGCATGAGACCAGTTGCAGCACAATGCAAAGTTGGCAACAGTACAAGGTGTATAAAGTAGTGTAAGTAGCAGTGAAAGTGTAGGGTGGTTCAGCTATAGAATGGCAGATGAATCAAAGTTGCGCAGTGGCATGGTGGACAATGGCAGGTTGTCACAGTTGTCAGATATCAGCAACATGTATGGGAGGATGTTATGAAATAGTAGAACACCTTCCTTGCTAAGAGAGAGTGTTAATTTTCGTAGCATTAGAACATTTTTCTAGTCTCAACTTTGGTTAGAGATGCTAAGAAACACTAGAGCTCCAGAACCCTGAAAAGTTTCAGGGGAAACACCTAGAGATGGCTCAATTAACTTAATTAGTCAATGATTAAATATTTCCTATATCTAACTTAGGAAAAGTGATTAATTAAGAGGAATTAATTCATAAATGTGAGATTTCTCTAGAAACTCACATGGATCGGCTCAGAGATGATTTTAGTCGTTGATGAGGATTTAATCATGGTCTCGTTGGTGAGCCAACGAGAGATTAGAAGAGAAGTTCGATAGGGTTGGAGCAAGACACACTTGAGACACTATAAAGATCAATTTTCCTTGGCAGATCGAGCTATCTAGTAGTAACAACTGAGCAGGGAAGAGAAATTTGAGCCAAAGGGGAAGATGACTCAACGAGGGGCAGACATAATGATTCTAGAGTAGATTGTAGTTTCGGAGAGGCAACAGCAAGTGACAAAAGTATTCCACAATGAAGTTGGACAGGGGCTGCGCAATAGCTTCAATGAGAAATTCGATTTAGCTGAGAGGGAGGTCGATTCAGCTTCCAGAGGCCGGGAAAACTTTCCAGAGTGTCTGAAAGTCACTTACAACAGTAGAGACAAGCAAGACGGCTTGATCAAAGGCTTAACAGAGCCTCACAAGCGAGGGGAAGCATAGGAACTGCAAAGAGAGCATGCGCAAGGGTTTGGACAACCAGAACTTTTGAGCATAGTGTTAAAATTCTATCACTGCAGCAACTAATTTACTTTTCCTACTTATTCCACAATAAGTTATTTATGAAATTACTTCAATAAACATTAAAATAAATATTGTTGCAAATATCACACCGTAATACAAAAACAAACATATGCACAAGAATCAACACATTGACACAGGTATTTTGGACAGCAGTCCCCAAAAAAACCCAATGTGGGAAAACCGATGTAGCAAGGGAGGATTTTGTTATTCAGCAATTCTTCAATATAACAAGGTGCCAAACTGGCTTACCCACAGAGACAAATTATCCAGCACTTCTCCCGGTCCCAATGTCAGCCCGACTGACCTCTGCATGGCTCTCAGACACTCTGCGCCAGCCCCTACTTGATTGTGTCAGCCTTGGGCCTCTCTGCGTCACCCACGCAGGCCCAGCTAGTGATTGCGCAGTCTCCTGCTGCCTCTGTGTCTACCTGAAATGCCCTGCATCTGCCTCTCCTGCCTTTGCGCTGATCTCTCGTGGCTGATCCCGTATCTCTGCTCCATACTGGCTGCCTCCTAACTGCTCACCAAACCACTGGTTAAATTTCTTAGCTAACCCCACCCCAGAAATAGAACTGACTGGTCTCCCTTAGTGTGTTTTCCAAGTGACCCTCAAGCCTCCTCTTATACTTTTCTCGTTAACAAATCAACGGCTGAGATTAAGTCCCTAATCAACGACTAAGATTAGATCTGGCTTGATCCATGACTTTTGGACCATTCTAACACAATTTTATATTAATTCACATTAATATTTTAATTTCCCTAAGTTTAGACTTAGGGACTCCATTAAAATATTAATTATTTTAATATCTCTCAAATTGTTTAGAATTTGTCCAAAACCTTTCTGGGTATTGGAGATCTCAGGTGCTTTAGCCTCTCCACTAACTTTCGTGGCTAGAGCACATCCAACACTACCCCAAATCAACACTCCCTCTTAGCGAGGATTGTGCTCTAGTAATACTCCTCACTGAGTATCACCCTAATCATTCGGCATCGGTCCCTGTGCTGATGCTAAGCCTCCCTGCCCAACATCCTCTGCACTGCTACATCCTGTGTTGCTGCCCATGGCTCCGCCACCACCACTGCTACATCTATATGAGAACTCCCTCTGCATACGTGTTGATGCTGGTCCTTTCTCCCAACAATACATCCGCAATGAAACTCCCTCTGCATTCGTGTTGTTATCACTCCCATTTCTGCTACTGAAACGGGTTCTTGACCATCCCCATCTTTTCCCTAAAGTAGTCAAATTTTGTCTTTACAAGGGCCTTGGTGAGGATGTATGCCACCTGTTCTCCTGTGGGAGTATAGCTCAACTGTACAGCTCTTCGTCCTTAACAAAGTGACACCGGATATCAACGTGCTTTGACCTATCATGAAACACTGGATTCTCAGAGATCTTGATGCAACTCTGATTATCACACATAATCCTGGTCGCCTCCATATTCCTTCTGAATAAGTTCACAAGCAGTTTTCTAAGCCATATGGCCTCACACGAAGCTATGCTCGCCGCCATATACTCTACCTCCGATGAGCTCAGAGCCACGGACTTTTGTTTCCTACTGCACCTGGAGGTCATTCCTGATCCAATGTTGAAACAGTACCCAGAGGTACTTTTCCGATCCAGTAAACTTCCTGCCCAATCTGCATCAGTAAATCCACTCAAACTGATATCCTTACCTTTGGTGTACAAGAGTCCATAGTCGATTGTTCCCTGTAAATACCTGAAAACGTGTTTGGTTGCTGCCCAGTGTGCCCTCTTCGGTTCCACCATGAACTGACTGAGGGTGTTGACAGTGTAGAAAATATCTGGCATGGTATTGACTAGATACATCAAGGACCCTATGAGCTGCCTGTATAGGGTGGGATCGACATCCTTGTCTTCTAATGCATCAATCTTCTTCCAGTTGGTGATCATTGGCATAGCCATGGGTCTACAGTCCTCCATCTCGAATATTTTCAGGATCTTTGTAGCATACCTCCCTTACCCAAGGAAGATCTCCCCCTTCTGCTGCCAAACTTCCAACCCTAGTAAGTAGTGCATTCTTCCCAAATCCTTCATATCGAATTCTATGGATAGGTTCTTCTTGCAATCCCCAATGAGTTTGGATGATCCTGTCAAAAAGAGATAATCCACATACAATACTAAGATTAGCGGCTCGTTCGCTACAACCAGATAGTAGAGATTTGAATCCGCATCACTCTTGACAAATCTCATCTTCTGCAAGTAGCCATCTATTCGACCATACCATGCTCTCGGTGTCTGTTTCAACCCATACAAGGCTTTCTTCAATCTGCATACATGAGACTTCTTCTCATGAGTCTTAAATCCCTCTGGTTGTTCATTGTATACCTCTTCTTCTATTATCCCGTTTAGAAATGTCGTTTTGACATCCATCTGATTGATCTCCCATCCCATCTGGGCTACAAGAGATATCATGATTCTAATAGATGTATACATGGCTATCGGGGCGAAGGTCTCCTCATAGTCAATCCCTTCCTTTTGAGCATACCCCTTAGCCACAAACCTGGCCTTGTATTTCTCAACACTGTTGTCTGCAGCGTATTTGATCTTGTAGATTCATCTTGAACCTACCATTGATCTGTCTTGAGGCCTTGGCACCACCTCCCAGACACTGTTCACCATTATCGAGTTGTACTCCTCTACCATCGCATCTAGCCAAACCTGATGTTACGCTACCTCCTTGAAACTGGCAGGCTCTCCATCCTGAGCTACTAATGCCTGATATCCATCTGGATGTTTTCGCTCCCTCTTATTGTTTCTTGGCGCACCGATTAATTCCTCTGCATCTCGCAGGACCTGACGAAGTTCCCTGCTAGTTCTTCCTATACCTGCAGGTGCTTCTATTCGATCTTCCTCCTCATCCTAAGAGTCTTCCTGACCCTGAAAAAGAATTATTTACTTCTGTTGGTTGAAGAGGCTTAACCAACGGCTCCTATTTCAACTGCCCCTTGAAAGGCATCTCGTGAGATCTTCTGAAAGCCCTGACCTCCATGAACTTTACATCTCGTCGTACTACTACCTTCCTACTCCCTGGAAGATAGATTTTGTATGCCTTAGCGTTCTCACTATATCCCACCAGATATCCCTTTTCCGCAGTCTGATCCAGCTTCTTCCTCTTTTCTTCGGGTATGCGGCAATATGCTAAACTCCCAAATATCTTGAAATGACTGACTTCAGGTGTCTTCCCTATGAAGACTTTCTCTGGAGTAATCTTGCCCAATGCCCAATGAGGAGTCCTGTTCTGAACATAGACTGTTGTGTTGCATGCTTTCGCCCACAGGAATTTTGGCATATCCTGATCATACATCATGGCCCTAGCTGCTTCTACAATAGTCTTGTTCTTTCTTTCTATTACCCCATTCTGCTTCGGATTATAGGAAGTGGTCCACTCTCTTCTAACGCCCTCCTTAGCGCAAAAATCAGTGAAGTCCTTATCGACATATTCTCCACCATTACCTGAGTGCAAAACTTTTATTTTCTTCCCAGTGAGATTCTCCACCAGAACCTTGAACTCCTTGAATCGACAGAAAACCTCATCCTTGGTTTTCAGAAAATAAATCCAAGTTTTCCTTGAGTGGTCATCAATGAAGGTAAGGAAATTCTCGGCACCACTGAGAGCTTTGACGAACATAGGTCTGCAGATATCTGAGTGTATCAATCCTAGTACACTCTTGGCCCTGTGTTTGCTCCTAGAAAATGTTGCCTTGGCATACTTTCCTAGAGCACATCCCCTGCATACATCATCTCATTCCGTACTCAGATCCGGAACTTCTGTTACAATGCTCTCGAGAATTCTCAGGGCTCCATGGTGCAAGTGACCCATTCTTCTGTGCATAGTTCGTTCAAGTCCTTGTCTCCATGATTGCCTATTAGTGCAATTGGTGATTCCAGTTGTAATCTATACAACCTATTACTTTTGATCCCGATCTGCACTCTCTTTTTCCAGCTCGGGTTTTTGACGTATACCTTCTCCTTGATGAAGTAGACGTCATAGCCCTTGCCTTGTAGTTGCGAAACGGAAAGTAAGTTCATCCCCAATCCTGGTACATGCAGCACATCTGTAGCATGGAACCGTTCTCCCGATTCTATTTGAAAAACTATGGTACCCTTCCCTACTAGAGTACACTTTGCCTTGTTCCCCATGCTGATCTGAGAGTTCATCTTCTCTTCTCGATACTCTGAGAAACACTCCCTGATTCTCGTCATATGCCACAAGGCTCCACTGTCTATATACCATACTTCTGATGATGCAACACTAGTCATACATGCCGCTTCTTCTTCCAACCTAGAAGCCAACATAGAGAAATCGAAATCTCTTTCTCTTCTGCAATCTTCTGAAAATTTGTGTGAGTCCCCTAACGTGGATGCCTCTGCATTGTAGTCTCGACCCATAACTGATTTTCCCTTTCTGTCTCTGATTACTTCCTCTGATACCATGTCAAAATTCTATCACTGCAGCAACTAATTTACTTTTCCTACTTATTCCACAATAAGTTATTTATGAAATTACTTCAATAAACATTAAAATAAATATTGTTGCAGATATCACACCGTAATACAGAAACAAACATATGCACAAGAATCAACACATTGACAAAGGTATTTTGGACAACAGTCCCCAGAAAAACACAATGTGGGAAAACAGTGCAGCAAGGGAGGATTTTATTATTCAGCAATTCTTTAGTACAACAAGGTGCCAAACTGGCTTACCCACAGAGAGAAAAATTCTTCAGCACTTCTCCCAATCCCAGTGTCAACCCAGCTGACCTCTGCGTGGCTCTCAAACACTCTACATCAGCCCCTACTTGACTGTGTCAGCCCTGGGCCTCTCTACGTCAGCCCCTACTTGACTGCGTCAGCCCTGGGCCTCTCTGCATCACCCACGCAGGCCTAACTAGTGACTGCGCAGTCTCCTGCTACCTCTGTGTCTGCCTGAAATGCCATGTGTCTGCCTCTCCTGCCTCAGCGCTGATCTCACATGGTTGATCTCGTCTCTCTGCTCCGTACTTGCTGCCTCCTGACTGCTCACCAGACCACTGGTTCAATTTCTCAGCCAACCCCGCTCCAGAAATTGAACTTACTGGTCTCCCTCAATGTGTTCTCCAAGTGACCCTCAAGCCTCCTCTTATACCTTTCTCGTTGACAAATCAACAGTCGAGATTAAGTCCCTAATCAACGACTAAGATTAGATCTGGCTTCATCCATGACTTTTGGACAATTCTAACACAGTTTTATATTAATGCACATTAATATTTTAATTTCCCTAAATTTAGACTTAGGGACTCCATTAAAAATATTAATTATTTTAATATCTCCCAAACTGTTTAGAATCTGTTCAAACCCTTTCTGGGTATTGGAGATCTCATGTGCTTTAGCCTCTCCACCAATTTTCGTGGCTAGAGCACATCCGATGCTACCCCAAATCAAGACACAGCAATGTCGGGATTGCTTGTGGAGAGAGAATTTTCTCTCTAATATTTTTGTTAAATATTTATTGATTGGATAGCCAGCTTGGCATCCATAGATTGTCCTCAAATTATTTCACTGTTGGATAATAATAAAACCCTCATCTATTGCACCGGTTTTCTTGCATTGGATTTTTCCAAGAACATTTGTCCAAAAATAGCTATGTTAAATTTTTGTGTGTGCTCTATATTTCTCAGTTTCCAGCATTTTATTTTCCACAGAGTTTTTATGGTGAAAATTGCAGTTGTGATTTTATTCATTATTTGTCATAGCAAATAAACTGCACTTAATTTTTAATCAGTTATTAGAATAATTTCCAGTTGCTCCAATAGATTAGAAATTTCGCAGACATGTTATAACAAAATAGTAAGTTGATTAACACAGAAACCCCTCCAACCAAAGATCTAATCATAAAAAAATTGCATATTTGCTTAGTATATTTCACTTGCATTGAATTTGAATACACACATGCTATATATTGCTAGATTAGACTGTATTTTCCTGCTGGTTTAGATTATTTCTTGCAAATTTTACATGATAGACCAACAGGGCAGTTGTAAATAACTTCTCCACTTCAGCCATTAAACCCCATACAAGGCACTAGTCGTGTTTTGGTTGGTTGAGGTCATCCAATGGAAGCTTCCCATAGCCATTTTGGAAGAGTGAGGACCCAGGCTATAGTGACAATGGGCCCTTGTTGTATGTGTCGGTTTTAACAAGTTGCAAGGAACTTTGGTGACCCTGCTTATAGAAGCGGTCACACATCCTAAAGACAAAAAATTTCTTGCAGATAAATTTGGAGATGAAAACACATCATCAACTAAATGAATAGACTCAATTTTGAAATATAATATTCTTCAAGTGAGTATTCTAAAGAAAAACAAGATAAGGGCTAAAAATACAATGGTCCATGAACATAATAATTAGAAGGTAATTATGAAATGTCTATATCACACTACTCGCTTGTATAGATATGCCTTACATAATGGAACAGTAGTTGATCATAATTGATTGCAATTAAGAACAAAAGCTGAGAGAAACAATAGATAAAAGGAAAGCTACACTATAAAAGAATAAACAATTGCCATAAGAACAAAGAATAGACTTCTAAAGAAACATTTCAATTCCCTGCAAAGAGTAACAATCATGATAAAGGATGTTTGTTAAATAACAAAAGTGTTAAAACTTGAAATTAACGCTAAAACAACATAAGGCATGATAGGATGGATCTTAATGAATAACTCCTTACCAAATACCAAATAAAGAACTTATGTTAGCTCAGTGAAGTGTGAAATCAGATTGAGAATGATTATCTCTAAACTTGCAAGTTCTGCATCATTGACTACAATTCTTCTTACATGCTCTGAAATATCATCTAAAATCTGTAGAAAATTTTGTTCTGCTGTAGCCCACCCAGTTTCAAGTTTTTGCATGTGTTTAATGCCTAAAAGTTAAAACCCATCATAAACATGTGACTGATATCTATATATATATATATATATATATGCATTTAATTTGAAACAAAGACTGCTCTACTTTTATCTTTCAACAGTTGATACAAGAAGTAATTGCAAGCATGCATTCAGAAGATAAGACACTTATTTTTGGTTTAAGACCCTCGACAAACCCACAAGGGGAAAACTATCTCTAAAGAAGGATTTTATTTTCAATCTCAGAGATATATTTTACACAACAAAATAAACTTCAAGTACTTATCTCCCTTAAAGTTAGAGCTCAGCCTTCTAGGGATTTGTGCAACTGTCCGTGTATTCCTTGCCTCTGGCAGACCCTGCTTGTCAGACTTTTGCATGGATTTACTTCTCTGGCAGACCTCTGTTGTGATTACTCCAAAAAAAATTGTTGTTTGGAAGTCTGAAAAATACCCAATCAGTGTACAAACAGTCCACTTACTGTCAGCCTCCAAATCTGTGTCATAACCGAGGTATTTTCCTTTGTTCTTGCTCTGATACCATGTAGAAAAATTTGTTCTGTTGTGCATCAGCTGATACAAGGACCAGCAAGCTATCTTCAGCATTATCAGTGAACAGCAGTCACTAAACCTCAGTCAGGAACCCACAGAATTGAGAGGGAGGAGATTGCCTAGTAATAAATTTGTTCCTATTTGTTGGTTTTGTGGTTCATGGCGACTGGTTTGAGAGTAGAGGACAGATTGAGTGGGGCTGATAATTTTGGACCCTGGAAGGAGGCGATGATGTTTTTACTGGATGAAGTTCAAGTGTGGGATATAGTAGAGGCTCCTGTGCAACCACCCACTGATCCAGTTCAGTTGGTGGACTTCAACAAGTAAAATGTGACGGCAAGGAGAATCATTCTTGATGCCATCAAAGATCACTGATTCCCTTAGGTGACTGAGAAGAAGTTTGCCTACGAGATGTGGGAATCCCTAGTGACACTACACTAGAGTTCCAATGAGAACAAGGAGATCATGTTGAGGCAAATGCTAAGAAACACCAAGATGACCAAGACTGACAGTGTGACCTCATACCTCACTAGGATCTCATAGGTGAAGCATGAGTTTTCTGTCGTGGGAGAAGCTATCACGGAACACCAATTGGTCAATATTGCACTAGATGGTTTCACCCATAAATGGGATGGCTTCATTCATGACATTGTGGTCAGATAGCACTTTCCAGACTGGAGGAAGATGAGGGAGAATTTCATCCAGGAGGAGACCAAGAGGAGTGCCAAGGCGAGCAGCAAGAGTGGTGGGGTAGGTGAGGATGAGAATGTTGCTTGCAGCGAAGGGCAAGAAGAAGGCCAAGAAGGGGTCCACTAGTGGGACCAAGCAGCAGAAAGAGGAAGAGAAGTCTGAGAAGGACATGAGAAAATTGATATGCTTTGCTTGTGAGAAGATGGGTAACTATGCATCTAAGTGTCACGAGAAGAAGGATGTGGCAGCATCTACTGCGGTGGAGGAGTTCACCTCGAGATTTGAGTCAGAGTTTTCGCTTGTGGTGAGCTTAGCCACTAGTCCTATATCTACGAGTGACTGGCCTATAGACAATGGAGTATCTTGCCATATGACTAGAGTGAGGGAGCACTTTACTAGTCTTACAGAGCATTTAGACTTGGAGTTGGTGCTTGGAGATGACACCAGGGTCAGAGCGCAAGAGTGGGGACTGTATCATTTTAGAGAGAGTCATTGCCACCTTTGAGAGTGACAGAGGTCCTATATGTACTGGGGTTGAGGAGGAACCTGATATCGATTTCTTGTATTGAGGACAAGGGACATGTATTGTTCATGAATGGACAAGTGTTGATGTATCCTGTGGGATCTAGCATAGCATATGCTAGAGTGATTAGTGTCTGTGAGGGGAGACTTTATAGGTTCATGATTCAGCGTTCCAAGACTATGAGCAGCAGGCTCTTGAGAAGGGGAGCGCACTACAGGTTTCAGGGTCCACTGGGACAGGTTCACAGAGGTCAGAGGATTACTGACTTCTGTAATTACAAGTTCACAGAGTGCAGGATCTCTGAGTACAGGATCTCAAATTGAAGGAACTTTGAGTACAGGATCACTACAAGCTGTTGGCATTATGATACAGGTTTGGCACTATGACACAGATGTTGTCCTTGATGGCAACTCACTCAGATGGCAGCTCACTGTTCAGGCTCTCAGAATGAAAGAAAAAGAGGTATACGCAAGTTACCTTTGACGAAGTCGCGTATACACACGAGATTGCCGATCAAAAGTTGTGTATGCATATGCACGCACTTTCATGCATGAAAAAGCGCGTACGTGTGGAAAAACTTATTTATGGTCCATAGTATTTAGTCCTTGGTATTTGGACCTATAGTTTTGGACCATGGTATCTCATCTAAAGTGTTGAACCCAGGTATTTGGTCCAAGGTATTGATTCTTTATGGTTTTGGACCATGGTATTGTGTAAGGCCTAAGACTATAAAAGGGGAAGGAGATCATTAGGCAAACGCATTGACTCAAGCATTGAATATCTGATGAAGAACTAGATCTCGAATATTGGTCATTGGGTTATAGCTGGATCTGAATCAAGGAGGAACCTGAGCGCAAGAAGAAGGATAAGTACTATTGATGGATCAAGATCTTAAGCCCTGGATAGTAGTATCTTTGTGTGATTTTGATCTGTTATTTTTGGCACATGACTTGATAATCTGGGTATAACTGATGTCTGAATAAGAGAAAAGGATAACTTATCTTTTATAGATCTGTACGCAGGTTCGGCGAAGAAAAGGCGCGTATACACGCTGGTTCAGTAATGCAGAATAGCGTATACGCCGGTTGGCCTTATTTCAACAGCATATGCACACAAGTTGTACACATTGAAGTAGCGTACGTCTCTTGAAATATGTTTTAGCTACTTCTGTTCATTGCTGCAGTGTTCTGGGTTCAAAATTAGTGTCTTGTTATTGTTACTATTTTCTGGGTACAGCATTCAGAGAAGTGACTATTGATTCAGTTTTATTTGGTGCAAAGGAGATTGGTTGATGAAAATATAATTGATGTTTGATTGATGTTATTCATGGATCTAGTCTGAAAATTTATGAAACGTGGTCTCTGAAGGAAAGAGAAGGTTGTAGCCTTCTGTAGGTCAGCACCTACATACTAGTACCTCAGCTAGTACAAGAGCTAAGGGGGTTGTAACTCCCTTCCAAAAGAAGTTCGAAAACGAGAGAAGGTTGTAGCCTTCTGTAGGTAGCAGCCTGCGTACTGGGATAAGACTGCACCAGTACAAAATCATTGTAAAAAGAAGTTTCTAATTAAAAGAAGATAGACACGAATTGCAGCGGGTGGTTTTCACCCACATTGGGTTTCCACCTTATATCTTTGTGTCCATGTGTGTGATGATCTGTTCTGTTTTACTGTTCCTATTTACTGTTCTTATGATTAATGAAGTCCTGATGCACTGATTAAAGACCAACAATTAATGAATCTTCAGTTTTCTGATATACGTTGGTTGCTTCAGACACAGTAGCGTATATACGCAGTTTCCCATAGATGAAGTAACGTATACAAATCTGATTGTGAAATGAAAAATAATTGATTTGATAATAATGATTCACCCCCCCTTCTCAGTATTATTTCCAACAATTGGAATCAGAGCAGGTCCTTCAGAAGAAGCTTGATCGCTTGAAGGAAGATCTATCATCATGAGCAACTACGGAAAGGAGGCATCTATCAGGCCACCAATCTTTGATGGAAGCAACTTCGTCTATTGGAAGGTAAGAATCACAGCCTATCTTCAATCTCTTGCTATAGAAGTTTGGGATATCATGGAAACAGGATACACACTTCCGTCAGCAACTCCTACAGATACGGCTGGTAAGAAGCAATATGAAACAAATGCAAAGGCTGTCAATACTCTATTAGGGAGCTTATCTCAATCAGAATTTGTCAAGGTTATGCAGCTCAAAACCAGAAAAGAAATATGGGACAAGATCGTTCTGAGCTATGAAGGAGATGATCAGGTAAAACGTGCAAAACTACAAACTCTCAAAATTCAATATGAAATTCTTAGAATGTACAATGACGAAAGTGTGGCTAATTATTTCTTACGTATAGATGAGATTATTAATTGTATGAAAAACTTGGGTGAAGAGATAAAAGAAGTTACTTTGGTTGAAAAGGTTCTAAGATCTTTGTCTTCTAAGTTTGAATCAAAAGTTTCGGCCATAGATGAAAAGCAGAATCTTCAAAGCATTACCATGTCACAGCTACACAGAATCCTAACTGCTTTCGAAATGAGAAAAAGGGGACCATCATACATGAGAGAATCTGCATTCAAAGCCTCAGGAAAAAGAGAATACAATGAGTCAGGACATATGTCAGAAGAAGAGGAAGAATCAAACTTTGTCAAGAACCTTCAACGAGGTTCTGGAAGATTCAGAGGTAAGCTACCTTTTAAATGCTTTGCTTGTGAAAGAGTCGGTCATTATGCAGCCAAGTGTCCTCATAAAGATAAGCTTGACAAAGGTAAGGAACCAGTTAGATGGAACAGAAAACAGAATGTAAGTAAGAAGAGCTATTATACACATGAAGACAATGATGGATGTTCAAATAGTGATGAAGATGAACAAGGTAATGATTATAGACTTTTGATGGCTTTTGAAGATGACGATTTCTTGGATGCTATAGATAAAGAAGGTCTTTATGAAGAAATTTCTAAACTTAAAATTTGTTTAGAAGAAAAGAATATTATTATAGATACTCTGACATTCCAACTTGCTGAAAGGGAAAAACACAATGAAAAGTTAGAATGTGAGATTGTGGGACTTAGAAAAGATATTGAGAAAACAAAAGCTCTTACTCTTAGATTTGCTAAGGGATCTGAAACTTTAGATGAGATTATCAAGGTGCAGCGTTCTCCTCTAATCAAGACAGGTCTTGGTTATACTGAAGAAGCATCTCAAGCACAGAAGCCATCTACCTCCAAAAGTTATCTTGAAGCAGCAAGGAGAAGTGAACAGGTTGACAATCGACAGCAAAGGCACAATGCAGATCACCAGGTAAATCAGGGACAATTTACTTCAAGAATGAATAGAGATCACCAAGTAAATCGAGGGCAATCTACTTCAAGGATGAACAGAAGCTACAACCAACTGCAGGTAAATCATTCTCAATTTGCCTCAAGAACGAATGGCTATGGAAATTACAATCACCTGGACGGAAGGTTTGATAATCGCAGGAATTTCTTTAATGGCCAATGTTTCTCCTGTCATAACTTTGGACACAAAGCAGCTCAATGTGTTGCCTACAAGACCATCATGACCAGAGAAGCACGAAATCAAAGGAGTGTGACTGGAATCATGAAAAGAACCTACAATAACTTTTTGCTCTCAAAAATGAAATAGAACGTTCTATTTGTAACAACTTCGGTCATGAATATTCTGAATGCAGGAGTAGGTTTCGGCAAACAACTCAGAAGGAGCAAGCTTCATTGAGTCCCAAAACATGGAGGAAGAAAGAACCGCAACTAGAAAGATGTGGTATAGCCTTATATGCGGAAGGGCAGGAAAATCAATGGTACATCGACAGTGGATGCCCGAAACATATAACAGGTGATAAAGAAAAACTTCAATCATATAGTGCCTTAGAAAAGGAAAAGAAAGACTCATTTGGAAATGACACCCCTGCATTCATAAAAGGTAAAGGTTTTATTCTTTTGAAAGAAAAGGTCAAAGCTGGAAATGTTATGTATGTTGATGGCTTAAAGCATAATCTATTGAGTGTCAGTCAAATGTGTGATCAAAGAAACGAAGTAATATTTCGATCAAATGGATGTATTGTTCGTGAGCTTGATACAAGAGAAACAGTGATCAAAGGCATAAGAACACCAAATAATTTATACATACTCAAGGGAGGACAACAACAATGCTATCTAAGAAAGAATGATGAACACTCACTATGGCATAGAAGATTGGGGCATCTAAGCTTCTCTCAAATAAGGAAAGCATGCAAATATCCGGCGGTTCGTGATCTCCCTGACATCAGAATTCCAGACAATACAATATGCAAATCATGTCAGTTTGGGAAGCAAACCAGAACTAATTTCCCTGAGAAGGAAGGATCAGCTAGTAGGCCACTTGAACTTGTCCATACTGATGTATGTGGTCCAACTAGGAAGAGGTCACCTCGAGGAGAAGAATACTTCATATTGTTCATTGACGACTTTTCAAGGATGTGTTGGATAGGACTTCTGAAGCATAAAGACAAAGCTTTCGAAAAGTTCAAAGCATTCAAAGCCTTGGTTGAAACCGAATCAGATCGCAGAATCAAATGCCTCAGGTCTCATCAAGGAGGGGAATTTAACTCAGATGAATTTTTCGATTTTTGTGAAGTTCATGGAATAAGAAGGGAATTCTCTACTGCAAGGACTCCTCAGCAAAATGGAGTAGTGGAAAAGATGAACAGAACGGTTCAACAAATGGCTCGCGCTATGCTTGATGAGTTTGGAACTCCCGCAACCTTCTGGGATGAAGCTGCATTTGCTGCGGTTACTATTCTCAACAAGACAAACGTCCGGGTGAACAGCACTCAAACTCCTCATGAACTTTGGTATGGTAAGACTCCCACAGTTAAATACTTCAAAAATTTTGGAAGTAAATGTTACATCAAAAAAACTCACGAAAACCTTGGCAAGTTTGAACCTAGAGCAGATGAAGGCATTCTCCTTGGTTACTCTCTCCACAGCAAAGGATATAAGTGTTACAATAAAAGACTTGGAAAAATTGTTGAAAGTATTGATGTAGTGATTGATGAAGAAGGAAACATTCCTAGGCAGGTAAAATCTGAAGATTTCGAAGATGATGAGGACTATCCTTGAACATCAAATCAGACTTATGATGAAGAAGAAACCCATGAGGCACCAGAAGGACAAATAAGGATAGAAGAAAAGACTCCATCCAGGTATGTTCAGAAGAATCATCCAGAAACTCAAATTTTGGGGCAGAAAGAGGCGGGTGTACAAACAAGAAGAACTATTTCAGAAGCTTCAAGCTATCTAGCATTGCTCTCCTCCACTAAACCACAAAATGTAAGAGAAGCATGCAAAGATGAACGCTGGGTCAAGGCCATGAATGAAGAACTAGAGCAGATTGAAAAGAATAGCACTTGGGAGTTGGTTCCTAGACCAAACGATAAGAATGTCATAGGGACAAAATGGATATTCAAAAACAAGCTGAATGAAAATGGAGATGTTATTAGAAACAAGGCTAGACTTGTTTGTAAAAGGTATGCTCAACAAAAAGGTATAGACTTTGAGGAAACTTTTGCACCGGTTGCTAGACTTGAATCCATAAGAATGTTCCTTGCTCTTTCTAGCTTTCAGAAGTTCAAAGTTTTTCAAATGGATGTGAAATCTGCCTTTTTAAATGGAGACTTGGAAGAAGAAGTGTATATTGAGCAACCAGATGGATTCATCCTTAGAAATGATCCAAAACTTGTACGTAGACTTAAGAAGGCACTCTATGGTCATAAACAGGCTCCAAGGGCTTGGTATTATCGTCTGGACAAATATCTTCATCAACAAGGTTTTTCAAAAGGATCAGCAGATAGCAATCTATATGTAAAAATTGATAATGATAAATTGCTAATACTTGTCGTGTATGTTGATGATATCATCTTTGGTAGCAATGAAGAAGCCATGAGTCAAAACTTTGCTTTGGTAATGCAGAAAGAATTTGAAATGTCCTTGCTTGGTGAGCTGACATATTTTCTTGGTTTACAAGTCCAACAAAATAGAGACGACATCTTTTTATCACAAACCAAGTACCTCAAGGAGATCTTGAAGAAATATGGCATGGAAGATTCGAAACCAGTATGTACCCCTATGGTAACAGGATGCAGCCTCAGCGCAAATGATGATTCAGCAGCAGTTCATCAACCAACCTATAGATCCATGATTGGTAGTCTACTCTATCTGACAGGTACCCGACCAGACATCATGCATGCAGTGGGAATAGTTGGAAGATTCCAGGCAAATCCGAAAGAAGCACACCTTCAGGCAGTTAAAAGAATTTTCAAATATCTTCAAGGGACACAAAACTATGGCTTATGGTATCCTAGAGATACAGATCTCACACTTCATGCATATACAGATGCAGATTGGGCAGGAAACGTAGATGACAGAAAAAGCACTAGTGGTGGTGCATTCTTTATGGGTTCCAAATTAGTATCTTGGTTCAACAAGAAACAAAGTTCAATCGCTTTATCGATAGCTGAAGCGGAATATGTCGTTGCTGCATCTTGCTGCACACAACTCCTTTGGATGATGCAAATTTTGCAAGATTTTCAAATCACTTGTACTCCACCTGTTAGCACTTGAATTTGGCCTCAGGCTGAAAAAGACAAAACCCAAGGCAACATCAAACCACTTAGCCTCGTAGCTAGCCCTACGGGGACAGGAGAGGGCTCTCTCCAGGTCTATCTCGGCAAAAGGTTTTCAAAGGGCGGAGATGACCAATAAAGAACATTGATTTTAGGCTAGTAAACTGATAGGGAAAGTTTGATTTTAAATTTTTAGAGTTTTGTTGGAAAACTGAGCACAGCAATTTTGGGTGCGGGGATGAGACACAGTTTTTGCAGAGGTCTTTTTGGGGCAAGGTAGGAGATTGTCTTGATGCCTTTGAATTAAGTGAATGGATAGAAATGACCGGTGAGGAGCTAAAGAGAGCAAGAAACCTTCGAGAGTTCTCCTTAGACAGATGAAAACATAGATATTAAGCGAACTTAAAGGCAGAGCATAGAAACCATGAATTATACCTTAACACTTCATTTACTTAATGTGCAAACAAAGGAGTAGGAAAATGATACGCATAACAAACTTACAAGTACATGAGAGAAACACACCATCAACACAAATAACCACAGGAATCCAAAATAGTGCTGCAAAACCCTGGTCTTTCCTTTGCCAAAATTGCAGAGATACAAAGAGTAATACAGTCTAAGCTTATCCCTCAAGAGTCCAACCATGAAAATGACTAAGAAGATACATAATATAGGCAAGCTAACACATTTCCTTGCCTCTAGGGGTCGAGCTCATCATCCTAGGAGCTGTTTCAACCAATTCTAAACTGAGCACTACAATCTAGGCAATCAAAACAACTTGCCTCTATAAGCTAGGAAACCAATTCATTCATTAATTTTTTGCCATTTTATGAATGAATCTTCTAGAATAGGTAAAAAAGTGTCATGTCAACATAAAATTACATCAAGGAGGATGAAAAATCCCACCAAAAAGTCAAAACTAGTCAATGTTGCGTTTTCCTGAGCTGAAGGTGCAAAACTGGCAAATTTTCCCAACGCGTAGCGCGCCATTTCTCAACGCGTAGCGCGCCTTTCAGGCCACTTTTGAGGCACTTCCCGGCATCCAAATGAGGCACAAGTGGGCTTGTTGGAAAGGTCTGGATGTCTACTCTCCAGCCCAAGTGGAATTTCTCAATTTGGTGGCCATTTGCCCCTCCAAAATTGCAATCTCCCAAGACTGCTTCCTGTGTGTCCAAAAAGTGGCAGAAGGTCATTTTTTGCTTGTTTTTTTACCTTTTGGGGGCTCAAATCTCCATGAAACTTCTTGGCAGTGGCTGAGCAAGTGTATTTTGTCATGACAAATCCAAAAATGCTGAGTTTTCGTGAAATGGACCTCCCCAACTTAAGGGTAGCGCGCGGCGCGCTACACGTTGAGGGCAAAAACTTGTTTTTGGCACAAAAAATTCAAAATTGACCAAAATTGCTCCAAATTTCCTGAATTTTGAGCTGGAGGTGTATCATTGAGCACCATGCTCCCTCAAGGTGGCTTCAACCAAAATCCGAAGCGGATCGAGCCTTTTCTTCCGTTTTAGTGCCTTGGCCAAGCGTGCTTTGAGTACCTTCATTTTTGCTTTGCACACATGCATGCGGGCCCAATAATGGTTCTTCATGTGGCGGAGCATGTCTTTGTCCCTGTTTGCCTTGGCTATCAACCTCTCTAAATGAGTGTTCACCTGAATGAGCATAGAGCTTTGCTCCTTAGGTGTCAAATCACCTGGTCTCTTGCGAGCCAAGTTCCGGTCTTCTCGGATCCTCCGCAACTCATCAAGAGTGTGTTCATCCTCTAATTGCTTGTTGCGCTGCTCTAAGTATGTGATTGTCCAATTTGCCATTTCCAACTTTTGCTGCAACAAGTCATTTTCAGCCCTTAGTTGCTGGATGATCTCCTTTGGCTCTAAGCTAGGAGAACTGATATCAAGGTCAACAATATCTATGTCTGGATCACCTGATGGCCCCTCATCAATCTTGGGCTGCTTGCCTCTCTCTTGTACCTGTGCTGTTGTCGAAAGCGAGGCCCCTTCCACCTGATGTGGAGATAACACTCGCTGTGCTGATGAAGAAGGCGAGACCCCTTCCACCTGATGTGGAGATAATACTCGTCGTGCAGATGCAAATAAGGCCCGGTGGCCTCTCTGATATGTAACATATGGAGGAGTGCTGATATGCTCTGGCTCAGGAATGTCAAACTGATGTGAAGGCCCTCCCTCATCATGGATAATCTCGGGAGGTGGCTGTGGCACCATGAAGAAGTCGCGAGAAATGAAATCCTCCCAAGCAATACCCTGCTGTGCCAACTGATGCATCACTATGATCTCGATCAGTGCATAATGATATATACTTTTGAGCTGCTGTGCGAGGTTCTTCCTTCGCACTACGGGCACCATCTTCTCTATATTTCGGCACATGAAAAATGGAATGTTCATCATTCGTACCCAGGTGAAATGCATCAACAAACGGATATGGTACGAATATAAACGTGAAAATCTGCCCTCACAAGTGAAATAACGCATAATGAGCCTCATCAAGGGTGCATACTCATCCCTTAGGAATCTGAAAGGAAACACAGCAGTAAGGTGCCTCATGCATCCGGGTTTGATGTATGGTTGATAATGAAATTTGTCTAGCAGCTTGCGCTTGGTCCATTCTTCCCCAACATTTGGTATCCCGGTGGCTTGAGCAACAATTTCAGGTGATAAGGTGAAGTCCACTCCTGCAAGGTTCACATGGCCATTGTGCAAATGTAGGACAAACAAGCGGACCAATTCTCTATGGTGTTGAATTTGTGAGATCCTCTCACAATATCCAAAGCATGATTGATACTGAAAACATGACATTGCAAGTGGACAGGCTTGCAATTGAGCCAAAGAAGTGGGCTCTTCCCTGACATGCCGACCACCCTTACCACCCTTGTGATGCCTCCTTGGCACTTCTACCTCTGGTGTTGAATCACTGTCATAACTCTGCTCATAATCTGATTCGGTTTCTGACATGGTTTTGAAGGCAAGATGGCTGAACTGTATTGCTGACTTTGCACCCAATCAATTGTTGTTTGACTTTTTCAAATGTTGTCACCAAGGGGACATAAATACAAGGGGATTGTTAGGGAAAGGGGAACATGAGGGAATTAGGGACAATAAACATAAAGAAGGAATTTAGGGAAAGCAAGGATGGGAAATCACAAAATTATGGGATTTTAAAGTGAAGTAGGGTTTGGGAAGTTAAGTATGTTTTAGGAATTTTAGAGAGGAGAATTATGAAATTTCAAGGGAAAATTTGAGGGAGAAAGGTGATGAAAATGAGGGAAAAAGGGATTTACAAATGGGCAACCTTGGACAGCAAGAGAAATTTGAAACCCTAGTACCATTGAAACTTTAAATTTTCCACAACCATATAGGGTTTTGAATTTATCATTTCATAGCATTTGAACATATTAAGTTTCTTTTTCATCTTGCAAAAACAAATCTAGGCATGGAGGAGAGGCCTACCTGCAATATATTTGAGAGAAAAATCGATTTGATGGCTTGCTGGCAATTTGTTGAGCAGAAAACCCAACACATAGCGCGCCCTGCCCAACGCATAGCACCCCTCCTGACGCGTAGCGCGCCTCTGAAACTGCCCACTTTGCTCAAGAACTCCTAAAATCGCCTTTGCAAGGTTACACTTAGCTTGTGAGAGGCAAATGAGTTGCTAATGAAGAATGATGTGCTTTTATAGGCTTCCTTTTGATTTTTACTTGCCCAAAACCCACTTTGTAATGTTTTGAGTGTTGACACTTTTTTGAATTAATTGGCTCTGACTTTTGGTTTCTTTTCTTTGAAAAATTGGTTGAAATGATGATTTCTTCTGAAAATTTTTGCAGGGATAGCTTCTAGGATGCTTTGGGAAAGGAGACCAAGGCTGCACTTCGACATTTGAAGAATTTGAAATTTTGAGAATTTTTACAAAAATGAGATAATGACCTTTGTTTTCAAAAACAGAGTTTTTGAGAACAAGGTGAAAATTTAGCTGTACAATGATGAGAATTTTTGAAATATTGTTCAATGAAGGACATTCCTCTGGCCTGCTGGTCATTTATGACCTCTCAAGACAAAAATGGACTCAACCCTAGACCTAAGACCTTAAAACTTAAAGCAAGATGAATGACCCTTTGAGGATTTTATTTACTTGAAAAACCTGAACCACAAGTGCCAAACAAGAGGGGAATAAAGACACAAACTCCCTCCACCAGGATTATGGCATGCCTAACGGAATGCAACATGATCACACTGATGGGACACCTAATCATGAAATGCAAAGACCTTTGATCTCTGGTGGAGGGCTACTAAACCGAATCTAACACCACCTATCTCCATTTTATGTGATAATACAAGTGCGATCAATATTTCAAAAAATCCAATCATGCATTCAAAGACCAAGCACATACCTATCAAATATCATTTTCTCCGAGAACAAGTGCTTGAACAAAAGGTCAAATTGGAGTATGTTCCCTCCAAGGAACAGGTTGCTGATATACTCACCAAACCACTACCCAGGGAGACATTTGAATACCTCAGACAGAAGCTGGGAGTAGTTGATGCATCATCTTGCTGTTGAAACTTGTCTGTTTCAGAGAAAAGTGGTTGTACGCGAGTTTAATGAGGAGAATCCGCGTACATACGCCGGTTTATGTGGATACAGTCGCGTATATGTTGGTTTGAAGACAAACAGTGGGCCAGGCTCAGGATGAAAGGAGTCTGATATGGGTCTGACAAAGACCATCTGGCACAGGTTCAGGGGGAGCATATATATTCTTCTAATAATGCATTGTTGGCATTATCCTAGAAGATCTTGGTTCAAGTTCACAGTGTTTTGGTTTCAAGGGGAACAGGTGCAGAAGGAGAACATGGTTGCTGGTCTGAATGATGATTGACAGATGCTACTGATGATAGTTGTTGATAACTATCATAGTCTGGTTGTAGATATTTCGTCTCTATGTCATGTATTTCTTTTCTTATCAAGGTCATGTAACGGCCTACTTTGGTTTCCCCACTATGCTTGGGATGGATAATGTAATGTTCTTGTTTTATCTTGTGTAAACTTTTGGTGTATCCCCACTTGGTTGGGTGGATGAGTCAATCCCCACTTGGTTGGGAGATGGATGTATGTATGAGTCTTTGGTGGTAGGAAGGTCATTTATGATGTATAAAGTTATGTATCTTCTTGTAGAACATCTTCTTGCAAGACCTTGCCTACAGTCAGGGGGAGCATGGACAACACAGCAGAGCAGAGATTTCAGCATGAACTCAAGGGGAGCATAACCCTTTTCCCTTGATTTCAAAGGGGGAGAATGACTTTGAGTGACTTGGGGTTGCCATCAAGTCCAAAGGGGGAGATTGTTGGCATTATGACATAGATTTGGCACTATGACACAGTTGTTGTCCTTGATGGCAACTCAATGTTCAGGCTCTCAGAATGAAAGAAAAAGAGGTATACGCAGGTTATCTTTGACGAAGTCGCGTATACACACGGGATTGCCGATCAAAAGTTGTGTATGCGTATGCACACACTTTCATGCACGAAAAAGCGCGTACGTGTGGGAAAACTTATTTATGGTCCATAGTATTTAGTCCTTGGTATTTGGACCTATGGTTTTGGACCATGGTATCTCATCTAAAGTGTTGAACCCATGTATTTGGTCCAAAGTATTGATTCTTTATGGTTTTGGACCACGGTATTGTGTAAGGCCTAAGACTATAAAAGAGGAAGGAGATCATTAGGCAAACGCATTGACTCAAGCATTGAATGTATGATGAAGAACTAGATTTGGAATACTGGTCATTGGGTTATAGCTGAATATGAATCAAGGAGGAACCTGAGCGCAAGAAGAAGGATAAGTACTATTGATGGATCAAGATCTTAAGCCCTGAATAGTAGTATCTTTGTGTGATTTTGATCTGTTATTTTTGGCACATGACTTGATAATCTGGGTATAACTGATGTTTGAATAAGTGAAAAGGATAAATTATCTTTTATAGATCTGTACGCAGGTTCAGCGAAGAAAAGGCGTGTATACACGCTGGTTCAGTAATGCAGAATAGCGTATATGCTGATTGGCCTTATTTCAGCAGCATATGCACGCAGGTTGTACACATTGAAGTAGCATACGTCTCTTGGAATATGTTTTAGCTACTTCTATTCATTGTTGCAGTGTTCTAGGTTCAGAATTGGTGTCTGGTTACTGTCACTGTTTTCTGGGTACAGCAATCAGAGAAGTGACTATTTGATTCAGTTTAGTTTGGTGCAAAGGAGATTGGTTGATGTAGATATAATTGATGTTTGATTGATGTTATTCATGGATCCAATCTCAAAATTTATGGAACGTGGTCTCTGAAAGAAAGAGAAGGTTGTAGCCTTCTATAGGTCAGCGACTACGTACTAGTACCTCAGCTAGTACAAGAGCTAAGGGGGTTGTAACTCCCTTCCAGAAGAAGTTGGAGAACGATAGAAGGTTGTAGCCTTCTGCAGGTAGCAGCCTGCGTACTGGGATAAGACTACACCAGTACAAAATCATTGTAAAAAGAAGTTTCTAGTTAAAAGAAGATAGAGACGAATTTCAGCAGGTGGTTTTCACCCACATTGGGTTTCCACTTTATATCTTTGTGTCCATGTGTGTGATGATCTGTTCTGTTTTATTGTTCCTGTTTACTGTTCTTATGATTAATGAAGTCCTGATGCACTGATTAAAGATCAACAATTAATGAATCTTAAGTTTTCTGATATACGTTGGTTGCTTCAGACACAGTAGCGTATATACGCAGTTTCCCATAGATGAAGTAGTGTATACAAATCTGATTGTGAAATGAAAAATAATTGATTTGATAATACTGATTCACCCCCCCAGTATTATTTCCAACACAGGCCACAAGGGCATCTTCATCAGGGCCACAGGTGTCGAGAGATGGAGATAAGGCTCCCACACTTGTGCAAGAGACTTCTTCAGGGAGGAGGAAATCGGGAAGGCTTTATGGTACCTTGAAGAAAGCACATGAGGCAATGAGGGAGACTAGACCACCAAGGAGGTTGGGGGGTGTTGTGGCGAGAGTAGTAGGTGACAAGATGGTACCAAGGGGTGAGCATATCCACTTCAGAGATAAAGATGTAGTGCTAGGAAACAATTTCCTCGGTAAGAGGGAGTGTTGAGAAAAATGGAAAGAAGGAAGTGTTTCCTAGGCATTTATCCTTTTGGCCTAGGAAGACACATTAATGACCCTTTTTGTCTAGTCACATTATGAGTTTAATTAATGTCATGGAGCTAAGTTACTTTTTATGAGAGATGTACGTTGTAATTTAATTTATTAAAATCACGTGTTATAAAAGTGACTTTATGAGAAAAGTACTAATTACACTTTATATTATTAAAGTGACTTTTATATTTTAAAAGTAACATTATGAGAGAAAAAATGCACATGGTACAAAACATTAAAAGTCCTAGGAGGCTCATTATTTGAGGGGGACAACATGAGGGAGGGGATCAAGAGAAGGAATGATCTCCACCCTTGATCTAATGAGCTGATATTTAATCTCAGACATTAGATCTAAGGGTTAAGGTTCTCCTCACTTTGGGGATACAAAAGAGGATGAAGGAGAGAAAGAAGGCTCATTATCTCATGTGCATTTGAGTGAAGGAGAGCTCGGGAAGGAGAGCAGATATTTGCAGAAGGAGAAGTTATCTCACAGAAGGAAAGTCACCTCCAGACATGTGTTTGGTAACGGAGAGGGTGAGCACCAAAAACAATTGTGTAAAATTTATGTGTTTGTACTTGCTTTTATTCTTTCATGTCAGCTGGAAAAGTGAAGTGTAGAGGTAGCTTAAATGTTTCAAATAAATTTTTAATAAGTGTTTTATATCACCTAAACCATTTGGGGAGTGGGCATGAAAACTTGTACAAAAACCTTGAAAGTGTGGGCTGCCAGGTACAGCAGTAGAATAATTTTCTACTATTTCGTACTACTTGCTTGTATAAATATATCTTCGGTAGTGGAACAGTAATTGATCATAATTGATTGCAATTAAGAACAAAAGCAGAGAGAAGCAATATATAAAAGGAAAGATGCACTATAAAAGAATAAAGAATTGCCATAAGAACAAAGAAAAGACTTGTAAAGAAACATTTCAATTCCCTGCAAAGAATTAACAATCATGAAAAGGATGTTTGTTAAATAACAAGTGTTAGAACTTGAAATTAATGCTAAAACAACACAAGGCCTGAAAGGACCTTAAACTTTAATGAATGATTCCTTACCAAAGAAAGAACATATGTTAGGTCAGTGAAGTGTGAAATCATTTTGAGAATGATTGACTCTAAACTTGCAAGTTCTGCATCATTGACTACAATTCCTCTTACATGCTCTGAAATATCATCTAAAATCATGTTCAGTTGATCTTCCTGTTGCCAAGAAAAGGGAGTTTAGCATATCCATAAGAATAATCATAATTTTTCTTCAAATTTAATGCTATAATCATAATTAAATTCAGCATTAGCGAGCTTCAAAAAAAAGGTGGATTATATAACTGTGTTGCAATTACTTATAATAATTGTCAACGGGCATATTATGCTGTTCAGTGACATAAAAACCTTTGGATATATACAGGAACATGGACCACAAATAGCAATTAAGGAACTTCTGATGTACATGCAAGCAGTTTACAATTTAATATGTGAAAAGAAGAGTGCTAAACATCACCATAACCATCAACAACAAAGCTAAAAAATTATAGCTTTGCTATACTTTCTAATAAAGTCAGCTAAAGAACCTAATGGTGGAAATTGATAATGCAAAAAAAAAGTATAAAACTTTGCATCAGCTAAAAGTAGAATTACCCAAAATGGGGAGAAGTTACAAGTCCTAAGTTGCACTGAAACGAATACGGATACGGCAAATTTTCAAAAAATCTGGATACGATACGGCAAGGAAATATATATATATATATATATATATATATATATTACTTATTAGCATTCATAATACTTCGTTTCAACAGTTTTATATTTGAGTATATATGTAAGAGCTGCACATTGCAGCCATGACATTTGAAAAACTGTTTTCCTTTAGATATATATATATATATATATATATATATATAATTTCATATTAGCATTCATAATACTCCGTTTCAACAGTTTTATATTTGATGATATATGTAAGAGTTGCACATTGCAGCCATGACACTTGGAAAATTGTTTTCCTTTTTATTCATATAGTAAATGGGCATACAACGTTATCTTGACATTGCAAAGCAGCAAAACCCTATTTGTGAGAGCTGTTACGGTTCGAGGTTATCATCCGTTCCCAATACAACTCATAATTATCATTATCATCCATTCCCAATATGTAATGTCCCTTCCGAAATTAAATTGTTACAGGTTTATTTATTCTACTGTTTTCACAATTTTGGACGCCATGGGACCCATGTGATTTTTGGAAAAGACTTAGGAAGGAAAAGGGGGCCGAGATGTTTTGCTGGCATAGAGTGGGTGCCACCCACATGAGGAAATACGCTCCACCTTAGAGAGAAGTTCGAATGACTAAGGAGGGAAAGTCGAATTGCTATTTTGAGGGGGGCAACATGGGAAAAGAGGCCCACAAATTATAAATAGAGGAGGCTCATCCTCATTTGGTATCTTTTGACATATTGAACTCAACCTTAGTTGCTCCAACTGCTTAGCCGGGTCACCCGTTGTTTAGCACGAATTCTCCAGGCAAAGAACTCACCCTCTCTTCGGTGGACCACAATTGTGTGAAAATTCCTGAATCTAACACATTAGAAACCCCTACTGCAATTACTGGTTTACAATCTCCTACTTGTTCTTTATATTAACAATTTATTTAATTGCATAAATATCGAAGTAAACACTATTGCAGCCCTCACAAATATACAGATCATACACTAAAATAAACAGAGACAATAACACATGGGACACTGTTATTTTTGGACAATCGTCCATGGAAAAATCCAATTTGGGAAAACCGGTGCAACATATAGAGGGTTTGTATTGTTAAGCAGATTCGTGAATACAACTAGGGTGCCAGAAATGGCTCACCCAATAGAGAATATCCTTGGCAGTAGTACCTCTATCAGGAGACAGATATTCCAACAAATCAGCAAACGGATGATCAAACCCCACAGCGACTTCGGTTGTTCCCTATGTTGGGCAATGAAAACTGCTCCAAGCACTGCTCTGGAACTGCGTCACCCTCTCCTAGCTCAAAATCTGCTAATCTACTCCCAGTCTGCCCCACAGAATCTCCCCAGCACTGCCTCTAAGGCCCAGTGTCAGCCTCCACTGCTTCTGTGTCAGCCTTTTCCGTCCTCTACGTCAGCTCTTCTAGCGCCTGCGTTGTCTCTCCCGACACTATGTTGCCTCTCTACTATGTATTCTTCAGCCTCGGATGAAAATCCCTTGCTGAACTACCCCTCACTACAACTCTGATCACTAACTCGATTTCCTCAACAAACCTCGCCCCAGAAAATCGAATTCTTTGATCACTTGGTGTGTCTCTAACTGACCCTCAAGCCTCCTCTTGTACTTTTTTTGTTGAAGAATCAACGGCCGAGATTAAATCCCTAATCAATGGCTAAGATTAGAACTAGCCTGATCCTCATCACTTAGAACTTTCTCACCCATATTTTATTAATACACATTAAGATTTTTATTTTCCTAATTTTAAACTTAGGAACCCATTAAAAATATTAATTATTTTAATAACTCCTCATCTGGTTGAATTTCTCCAAACGATTTATGGGTCTTGGAGATCTCATGTGCCTTAGCCTCTCTACCAATTTTCAAGGCTAGAGCACATCTGATGCTACCCAAAATCAACAGAGCGCCACCGTAGTGAGGTTTCTTTCTATCATTCCAGGAGATTGCACGTGGATATTTAAAGCCCCCAACTCAGCCATCATTCAATCAGTGTGTACTCCTGAAAGACGCAGTAGATAATTCAATGGCCTTCCGGGGAGCAAAGGTTTGGGGAAGGAAGTACGGGGGAAGACTAGCCTTTAGGAGGATTTTGGAGTTGGTGATTTCTATTTGGGAGCAGGGCGATTGCCAGCACTAAGGGCTAGCACAGGAATTCATCACCGGGCACAAGAGGGAATTTGTGGGTCACTTGTGGAGCAAGTATTTGCCAAGAGAGATAAGGGAAAGTTTGGGGAAGATTATCTCAGACATTTTAGTGTGTTTTGGAGGGCTTATTCTAGAGTTCTAGGAAGGTCGTACATTTCAGCAGTTGGAGGAGGGCATGGCTCTTGGGAGGTCGCATTTCCAAGGTCAAAACCAAGCCAAACCCTTTCTAGGTTTTGGTGGGATTTGGTTGAGGAGCTTGGGGCTAATTTTGCAAATTTTCTAGGCAAATCTGAGGGGTCAAATAAGGGTCCCAACTCAACCAATATCTAGAGGAGCTAGGGGGAATTTGGGCCAAAATTCCGAGGTCAACATTTGGCCAATTCCTTCGTGGGTTATTCTGGGTCTTTGGTGCAAAGGTCAGGGTTAATTTGCAGTAGATAGCATAGTTTCACAAGGGAAGTGCAAGGCATCATTGAAATAGTAATTTGTGCCATCTAGCCTCGACATATTACCACCTAGGCTTGATCATACTTGCCATTGGGGCAAGCCCATGTGCACCACTTCCACATCATCGTACTTTCCACCTAGATTTTAATAACAATGGCTCAGTTGTTGGTTATTCCTGGACTTTTTATGGGTGTGCACTGAATGCTTCAATTTTGTGGTGTTGTTTTTATTGTTTGCTTTGCATAGCACTATTTTTCCTAGTTTGCAACATTACAGTTGTATCAAAGCATGATCTTGGCCCAGTTATGGGTAGCCAAAAGATAATGGAAGATTTGGGTATGAGTGCACAATGACTGATGAAACCGAAGACAAACCCATGTCTCAAGGGAAATCTAGTATGCATAAATTCTAGGGTGGAATCCGTTGGGACGATGAGAGGTTGGCCCAGTTGAGGAGGGTGACAAACCAGACCCATCCTCACCCTTACAACAGAGACACTAGAGGTGAGCAGGTCATGGGGTGCAGCCATCTACCTCATGTGGGGAAGGTCGACAAAATCAGGACACTAGATCTCCTGAGAAGGAGCAGGTAGGGCAGGGACAGTTAGAGGGTGAGACCAGGGGGAGCTTTTGCTGGTGGAGACCTGGCTTTAGATATCGGGAGCCTGAGGAGGAGATTGAGCATGATGCTGAGAGCCCACGGGATGGTGAGGAGCACATCGATCTACCTGGTGTGGTGCAGGAGTCACCATTATTCGAGACCTCTTTGATAGCCCCAGTTGACACCTTGGTGGAGAGGATAGAGCCTACCCACGTAGAGCAATTCGTTGAGGAGGAGTCACCCATGATTGACATGTCGATAGTTGTTGAGGTGTCCAGAGCTATGACCGAGTCGATTGGTGATAAATACCAACGTGAAGAGGTAACCTAACAATACTACAAGCCCCATTTACGTAAGCCTAAAGAGAGTTACTGTGTGGAAGGATTGCAGCTTTGTTAACTGCTTGCGCATCTATCTGCTCCCCGTCGATGTCAGGTTCAACAGATGATTGCCCATCCCCCTCTACCATGGGCACAACAGGAGTACTACTGTAAGTAGCTGTCATCTGAGAACTCTGTCACAGATCTAGGTGCCTCTGTGCCCATCATCACCTCACCAATGGATGTGTCTCCTGGCTCCTCCCTAATCTGTTGTGGGCTACCATCACCTGAAAATATGGACACGGTACTGGACACCTCATCAATAGATACCTCAACAACAAATGGCACCTCATCAACGACAGACACCACATCACCAGATGGCTCTATTTGTGTATGCTCCAGTTTCTCCGTCAAGGTGTCAATTAGTGCTATCAAAGAGGTCTCTAACAATTGTGGCTCTTGTGCTACACTGGGTATATTGATGTGCTCTTCATGACCCTGCGCACCCTTGGCCTCCAAAGGCCCCTAATGTCTAAAACCAGGTCTCCACCAGCAAAATCATCTCCTTGACTCACCCTCTAACTGTCCCTGGTCTGCCTGCTCCTTTTCAGGAGATCCGGTGCCCTAAATTTGTCGGCTTTCCCCACATGGTGTAGATGGTTGTACTCCCATGACTTGAGCACCTCTAGTGTCTCTGTTGTAAGGATAAGGATGGATTTGGTCTTACACCTTCCTCAACTGAGCCAACCTCTCATCATTCCAACGGATTCCACCCAAAATTCCTGCATACTTAATCTCTTTTGAGCCATAGGTGTAACCCGTCACTATGCATGCATGCCCAAATCTCCCATGATCTTACTGGTTACCCACAGTTGGGCCAAGATCATGCTCTAATACCATGGTAATGTTCCAAACTTGGATAAACAATGATATGTAAAGCAAAAACAAACACAACACCAGAAATTTAACTCTTTGATGAAAAACCTTGATGAAAATAGTAACTCTTTCAGAGATCAAGAACAACAAGCAACTATAAAATACGTTCTACCACATCTTAGGAAGAAGAGCCAATTCCCAAAAAAGAACATTAAACTTCCTACTCCATCAACAAACATGGGAAAGAATCTATGTCCTAAAACCCTAAGGCTCAAAGGACTCATAAAAGACAGAAATGTCAATATACTTATAGATTCTGGTAGTACTCACAATTGTATAAACATTGATCTTGCTAAACAACTTGGTCTTTGTATATGCCCAATCAAGGACCTATCCATGTCGGTTGCTACCGGAAAGAAAATCAAGGAAATAGGAGAATGTTAAAAAGTTTCGATCCAAATACAAGAATTGAAGCAACAAACAAACCTATTTGCCCTACCACTCAAAGAAATGGAAGTAGTTTTAGGTGCAGAATGGTTAATACAATTAGGGAGCTATACTACAAACCTTGAAGAATAATTCATGGAGTTTAACTCGCAAGGACGGCATTATAAATTGAAAGGTGTTAACACTCCCAGTTCCAAGGAAGGTACAATTACTCGTGATGAATGCACCAGTCAACAGAAGGATGTCATTCCATCACAATATTGTTCAACTAGAGAAAACCCTTTTGGTTATGCTTTGAGGACAAAGCATCTCTAAAGGGGTTGGCAATGTTATGAATAAAAATATTCATATATCTTCCATTAAAAAGAATAAATATTAAAATAAAATATTAAATAATTAAATTAATTAATGTCTCATTTAATTGTAAAGGGACATGGGTCAAAAGTTGTGACCTCTGATCTTCATGGCCAATCAATGCCTATAAAGGCACACCGCCAAGAAGATTTATAAACCACAAATTCATATTTTTATCTATAAAACTATTACTTACTTATACTTAAAATCTACATACAATATTGTTATGGTGTACTACTTATGTACCAGTGACCCAGGGTTGCTCCTCCTCATCCCCTACTTCATTCACCAATTTGTCACATGCCACCACCTTTTGAAGGATGTACACTGACTATATCATCCCCTTTAGAAGTAGAGACCACTTGATAGGATTATTAGTTAACCCCATTTGGAGTTTATGAGACAATAGCACATCCCAAAGCCCATTATGGAAGGGTAGGCCATTATGAAATCACCACCTATGATCCATGATTTGGTAAGCTCATTTACTCGATTTCTCTAATGACTTATTGCACTGCAAGGCTAGGGGACGCATTGGATTGTATGCATGATTGTAGATGGTCTCCATCTTGGGTTTGGTCTCCCTATACATGGGCCTAATCCTTCAAAGGGCTACATTGGCACTTGTAGGGTGTGCGTTGAGAGCCATGGGCCTCGACAACAAGCAGACAACACTCTATGGATCCCCACATCCATTCAAAGATTACTCGTGGTTCACTTATTGGACGAGGAAGATGCACCTAATCAATCATGCCCAACTGGCCCCATATTTACACCATACACGTGGCAGATGATCCATGCCTTGCACGATAATGTGGAACCACCTACATCATCATCTTGGCCCTGGCAAGCAATCTAAAAGCATCTTTGATTTTTTTGGAGACCATGAGGACACTTATGTGCCCCACATGTCATTTGGAGCACCACAGGTTATTACAACGGGCCAACCCCTTGTCCATTGCTTTTAAGGGTCCTATTCTTCATTGTGGTACCCATAGACCTCATTATGCCTCTTAGAGGACCCTACGACATGCATAGAGTATTATTTAACCTCTTAAGAGGCTAAGTTTTCATTTATGAGCTAGTTTGGTGGGGTTGTCACCAAATGTTGAATTATTAGAACATTATTTTATTTTTGGGGCTTATGTCAGCCAAGGAGGGTAATTCGAACTCCTATGTTGTGTATAAATACAAGTGAGATGAGCTCATTTGCTCATCAACACTTTGGTTTGGATCATTTCTCTCTCTTGAGATTTTCGTACTTTTTCTAGAGAATGAATTGGAGATTTATGGATGAATTTTGATGTGTGGATATTGGTCTATCTTCTCTTGGAGCTTCTCCCTTGTCAATTGTGAATGGTTGGATATATTTTGTTACATTTAAGTACATGCTTTCAATGTTATTCTTGTTTTACTTTGTCGTATACATTGAACTAGGATTTCCGTTGTTCTAGGGCTAATTGTTGCATGCATTTACTGCTTAAAATTGTGGAATTTGTCTTTGTTATAGCATCTCTCAATATATGGGCCATGTAATGTGAGCAAAATCTCATAGGGGTAATTCTACCAAAGAACTTGACCTTGATAAGCCATTTCCTTTGCACATAGAAGTATAAAAGCTGCAAGGTTACTTCTCCTTGACCTAGAAGGCTAACGAAGTGGTCTTGAGGCTTCCTAGACTGGGAACCAAGAAATCCTACTCATATTAATCATAGACTCCATTGTCCCAAAGATTAAGGCACTGATCTGCCAAGGGTGGTCACTAAAAATCACATTCTTTCACCTCCTTCCAAGTCTAGCCAAGCTAGGGTACCTAGGGCATCAATTGGCCAACAAGATAGCCCTCCAAAAATTTCAATCTCCTAGGGTCTAATGCGCTAGTGATTCCTCAAGCTTTGTTTCCTCAAGCTTTCCTCCAATTTTGAAGCCATTCCGATGGTGAAGTGTGGAGAAAAGCCAAGCCCTGGCTCTGGGATCAAACTTTGCCTTAGCATCCCCAAGGCTAGTACCTCATAAGATCAAATCAACACCTTCAAGTGAAAAATCTTTCTTTCATCCTTTCCCCACATTGTCTAGGGTAAGAACATCATTGGTTGCTATACTCGTTCCCCCTATCCTAGACCAGGTCCACTTGGACCTGTGTGGTCCCATTCTTTTGAAAAGACAATTCTTCAAGAACCATCTCGGATCCCAATTACAAAAAGGATTTTAGGGATTGGAAAGTTCCTTCATAAGCCATATCCCATAAACCTAACCCTTGAATCCTCCTATCCTTTCCCTAGAAGACATTGTACTTTGCTTAGAAAGCAAGCAAGCCTTATCCTTCTAACTCTTCCAGGAAAGGGATTGTCTGGGTCACTCCACATCATTTCATTGACTTATCCTTCATCGATGACTCCATAATATATCAGGTCTACACCCATCGGTGAAAGTCCATAAATAGAAGGGAGTCTTAGCTGAGTTGACAGTGGGCTAAGTCTCCATTTGTTACCCTTGGCCTAGCATTTTCCCTTTAGGGATCCCCTTTAGCTCCCCTGCTAGTTTGAGTGGTAATAGATCCCAAAAAGGTCTCTCCAATACACAAACTAGTCTCCAATAGCAAAAACTTAACAAAGATCACATCTCCACAAGGAGCTAAATACAATAGGCTAATTCGAGCTCTTTTAGAGACGTCAAAATCCACAACAGTGATGATCAAAAATGAATGGAGTGATCCTCGTTTTATAGGAGGTCTATCACTTCCATTAATTCAAGGAAAAGCCCCTAAAACAAGTTTAATTTTGAGTAGACACAAGGTAAAATGAATTACAAGCCAATCCAATAGCTCAAGAAATAAAATATGCCAATAATTGCCCACACATGTGAGTCGTAAACCCTCAATAAGCATGTTGTCATGCCCTTTTAGAGCTCAAAATGCTCCAAAGGTGCAATGGAAGGGTTGGATGAGTCTCCAAGCATCATGATCAGCCTTAATTTTTGGAAGCGTCCTCAAATCAAGCCGCAAAGCATCTCCATGTGTCCCAAAGCCAACTCTAGGTTCCCTACATCATCTCCATGGGTATCATCTAGACAAGGTGTTGTACTCTCTCTCCAACGTTGGGGCTCCATTTGGTACAACAAGCCCTCCTTAATCATCTTGGCATATAATCATCCTCATCTGGGCTCTAGATCAAGGCTTGTCCATCAAGTAGTCTCAAGGCCAACTTAAGGGCATGTTAGGTCCACTGGTACATCATCAAGAATCCTCAATATTAAGCAAGATAATCTCAACGTTCTAGCATCTGAGGGTGTTATGGCGTGTTTATAAATCGTCAAGTTCATAAAAGTGCCCAACGCTCTGCTGTATAAGGGCAACGCTTCATCTGTAAAGTCATCGTGCTCTCTAAAAGTGAAGAATGGCCTGGGCATCAAATCGAGTAGGAGTGAAATGAAGTTCCCTCAAGGCCTCACTTGCTCTAAGCAAACCACCTAGCAATACCATCTCAAACTCAAGTGAAAGCAACCATTCATTAGAGACAATAACCATAGATGCATCTAAGTGGACGATACTTAACTATTAAGGGCATAGTAATACTTCAAACCGAGGTCACCTTCAAATATCTAACTAGACCAAGTCTCGTAAAAGTGTTCCCTACCTTTATAAGGGTGCCTAGGTAATCAACCCTACTAGGTGCTTCCAACCCTAAGGTAGGTTCCATTCCAAGGACAACCCTTCAATCCATAACTGTTAGTGAGAATAGGTGACAATAAAGGGGGAATGATTTCATGGCCAAGCGCCACAGTCATGGGACCAGCTCATGAAGGTCCACGGGTATAGATGTAATGGAGGGAGCAATCATGGAGGCATGAGTTACCCCTTTCATAGGTGTAGTTTCTCCACCCCTCTAGTGCACCTTTTTCTTCTTTTTGATAATTATTTTATATGGTGCATAGCACAAGAATCAAAGCTTGCTCTATGATATAGCATTTGTCTTACCCCTTAAGATGAGTTGGTTTCTCGCTCATCGGGGTTGGGACATGCAAGGGTTCCTTATGATGAAATTGAACATCAAGTGCTTGGGAACCAGGTCATAATGAGGGGGCTAGAACTCATCCTAGGCTTATAGCCACGTGTTAATTATGTCCCAACCATCTTTTTCATTTTAACCTTTCTTTTTCATTTGTTGTGGTCATCTTATGTTTTTTCATTCTTTTAGATGCATCAACCTCCGGGGAAATGTTTTCTATCGTTACTCAAAGATGTGGATGTGTGAGTCCCAAATCCTAATGAACCAATGACAGCTAACCTGAAGGATGGAGGTGGTATCAAAGGAATGATGAAAGATGTTAAGTATGGAAAGGGTAATGAACATTATACTTCAATCCAAGTTTCCCAAGTAGTGCCCCTCTTCTAACTCTAAGTCCTTAGAGGAGGTCCCACTTGACTAGGGCTAAGACTAACCCCCCTGGAAAGGTGAGAGAACAAAGCTACAGTCAATATTGGTCAATCATCCAAATCACCCCTTCATCCATGTTAAAATGCCCAAAACATTAAGTAATAGAACTTGATTGCAAAATGGTCAAAGTACTTTTGAGTGGTAGCCCACCTTCATTCAAGGGGAATGCAAAATGGTGAGAGGTGCATGACTAGTACAAATGATGGAGGAAATAAGCAATGTGTAGGGTTGTTGGTTGGCTAGCTGCCCAAGATAGGAAAAAAAATGTTTTCTCCTACGGGGTTACCCATTTTGGTGGGGAACAGTGTTCTTAGACAATGGCTCTAGTGTGAGCATGTTGTTTTTGTAACTTAGCCTAAGTTAGACATAGGAAAAGCACATAATTATTATGTTGGCTTATTGAGCTAGAGTAAACTAAGGAAAAGTAAAGTAAATTACTTTAGTGATTCTGTTCTAATCTTAGCATTTGATCTCAAGTGAGGCAAGATCTAATCTCCGTTGTCAATCGCTTTAGACATTAGGGTTAGGTATTTATATCAATGCAAAGTTATGAAAGCAAGGCTACAGAGAAGGAGAAGACGACATACAGCAGCACAAGATTGAGAGACGCATCTCAATGAGTGTGTTGTGTCCAACAAAGGGGGGGCTGCAAGGAGATCCAGATCACCCATGGAGGGCTTGATCAACTGGATCAAATCCAAAGTTGAATGTATTTCCTCAGTTGGGCCATTTCCCCAAGAAGGGAGCCCAAGTAAGTTCTGAAGAATTGAGAGTGGTGTCCGACGAAGGGGGGCAGCAAGGAGATCCAGATCAGCCAAGGAGGGCTTGATCAATTGAATCAAATCCAATGTTGTATGTATTTCCTCAGTTGGGCCATTTTCCTAGGAAGGGAGCCCAAGTAAGTTCTGAAGAACTCTGATTGGATAGAATCTATTCTGTTACTTTTTGTGATTGAGATTGGTAAATTTTGCTTGTGCTAAATTTATTTTGTTCATACTCTACCATTGCTTTTATTCACTAGACGTAAATCTGCTCAGAACTAATTGCTAGATTGCTAGGGTAAGAAAACTAATGGATCGAAGGGTGAAATTTGACCTGTTACTCAACAAAGAGTTAACACCCAAAAATTAGAAAAACAGAAAAAACACAATATAAAATGCAAAGATCATACAATTGAGCGTCAAGAATTGTATAATTAAGTACATGGAATTTAAATTTTTTAAATATTCCCTAGCTTTGAAGAAATGTGGTCTAACTCTTTCAAAATTTGTACCATAGCAGCTACACAATGAAAATTAGGCTGAAAACTGGTGCAAATCTGTGCCCTAAAACTCCACAAATCAACTTAGATTAAAAAAATAAAACATATCCTAGTCGTTGGATAAGAATTAGCAGTAAAAAACTTGAAAGTGGCAGAGGTATGCTGTAGTCATGTCCTACCTGTATGTCCAAGATGGTCTGTGTGGAAAAATACATATGCAAAACCATCTCTAACTTTCACTGTAGTTAATTCATTTTTAATGTTTACTTTCCCTACTATGTGCATTTTACATCCTGATGAGGGAATGTGCATATTAACATATGTATCCAAAGAATATTTTAATGTTTGTTGGAAACAGTGTTGAAAAAACCAGCATTGGGAAAAACTCAGCAAGGGTCCGAAAAACATCTTCATGAAAACATCGGCGAAAAAATCGGCAAAAAACGGGAATCCATGGCACGCATTAAAAAACACATAATATATTCATTTTTTTTCAAAATCCCAAAAACTCGGAAAAAATTAGGAAAAATCAGCAAAGTTTGAGAAAAATAAGCAAAAAATGGGGAAAATTTGAAACAAAAAAATATATTATTAAATCGCCATAGGAAAAAATCACGTTTTTTTGGGCTGAAAAATCAGCTGGCTGAAAAAATCACGATTTTTCAGGACTAGTTGGAAAGTTATTTGTATATTTATATCATTGATATCAATTAAGCGTCTGAACAATCATTATTTTTATTAAAAACATAACTTGCCTCTAATCAAATTATGGAGAAGCGACGGTATCTCACTATCCACTAGAATGTACTAGACTTTTTGTTCATCTCACTGAGCAAAAGGAAATATTTTTATCCTGCCACAATATCGTTCTTATGTCACCATATACATACCATGTTATTTTGAAGAATATAATCAATGTACACATCCATAACCATCAAATACTCGTTTGCATCTGAATATTGAGTAACCACCTGCCAAAAAAAATTAAAAGCCTTGATGAGTGCTTACTCAAATTTCTATTTCAAGCTTAGAACAATAATCAATCATATTTGGAAAATGTAAGAAATAAAAACCTAAATGTAATCAAATAGTAATGATGACCAATCAATCGAGTTTAAAATCTGAAGTTATATATCTGACCAACAATTAATTTCAATGATACAAACCAAAAAAAATTAGAAAATGTGGTATTAATTATTGTTGCTAGAAAAGAAACAATTTAGACAAACCAATTTATCAATATCATTTTTTCCTTTTCATGGAGAAATGCATCTTATAGTTGTTAATAAACACTCAAAAATGTATGTCCTCACTGAGAAATCATGGTGTCAAGGATAGTCGCATGCATTTCCCCTCCCTCCATAAGAAAGGAGAATAGCATGTTCCTTTTGGTGTTGATCTCCAGAGAATCTATATCTTTTCTAAAGGAACCAATCTTAGTCGAGATCTAAAAGATTATGCTTCTCACAAATGGAATGGATTGGTTACCTCATTAAAGGATTTTTGACATCATATTTGCCATGACAAGATGTAGCATGACCAAACACTTTTCCTTAGGAATGGGACGCAATTTCTGTCTCAATTTTCCCCCTCTTTTGGCTCTCCAAAAATTTCACCACACATTGCCAAGTTGTCTACCTATATGATGTTGAATGGTGTTGTCATTGATGCCAACATCAGTCTTTGAACGCTCTTAATATTCGTATATGGATTGCAATGATTGGAAGCTCTGATGGTCAAGAAGCCTTGAAAGGATGAGAAGCTCCTGCGGTGTGGTCATGATACCCTGCTTTTGATGAAGATTTTGAATGGGAAGATCAATGCATTGGCAAGCAAGACCATTTTCATTTGATTCCCCTCGTCATGTCGATTCCAACATTAGATGGCACACCTCATAACTCCTCACGGTTGAGGAGATATGTATGATTAAAGTTTCCGCCCCGAAAGTGTGGTCAAGGTCCCAAATTTGAATGATAGAAGGCAGCTTAATGATTGGCTAAATATTGTAGAATTATTGATTAATTTGCGTGGCTCTTATCAGCCCTCAAATTGAGAAATATCCTTGCCCAAATCAGCTTGCTAAGGAGGGGCATATCAAAGATTTTTATTAAGAAAATAATTCAGAAATATTGAAGTTCAGGCCAAGTCCTCAATCAGTGAATTTGAATTTTGGTTAAGGTTGGCTCCAATTTCTTTAGGCAAGTCGGCCCCTGTTAAATTTAGGTACGTTCTATGCTTAGAGCAATTTACTTCAATTTTTCATATTAGCCCAATGACAATATTCAGATTAGCAATCACATTAGCATGATAGTAAAGTGCAGATAGAACATAAACATAAACAGTAGAAGACAAGCCAAGACAAGAGGACACAATATGTGGCACCAGCCAGGGACAAACCCCAATGTGGGGAAACCCTTGATCAATTCTTCTTATATTCTTCAATAGTTCAGCAGAGAGAAAGAGATAGAGTACAATGATTTGAAGTCAATACTTGACTTCCCAAATAGGAGATCAAAAGATCTTCTGAAGATTTCTATACAGCAGATGATAGTCCTAGAACAGCTCAACCAATCACCCAGAGTACTGAGGCTTTTCTTCCATAAGATTCTCCTTCCTTTGCTGCTTCACTGATCATGTCAAGGCTGCTAATCTGGCACCTTTTACATGCTGCAAGGACTGGTGCATTTCATGGCAGACCTGGTCACTGGTTAGGGCACAAACTCTGAGTGCTACAGCACCCTAAACACATCCAACAGTCCACCTATTGACTGCGGCTAGCCTTCATACAGTCCCTCCAACTATACGCTGCCTTATAGGGCTGCTATCCTTCTGAACACAGCTCCTAAAGGCCTCCAACTGTTGGCTATGGCCTATGGCCTAGCTTAGCAGTGGATTGTAACTTTGGTCCCTCAATCAGTGCCCCAATCATCCCTTAAACAACAGTCCCTTGCTCCTCCTTTCAGCGGCTTCTACTGCCCTGCAAATCAAGCTCAAGAACAACCTTATCATGCCCAAACAACCTTGAATTAGACCACGCTGTCACCTACAACAATGTGGCTTTAACACAGATCCTTCACGCTGTTGTAGTACTCCTTTTGCTGCGGCTAGGTCCACACTTCTTGCTGCGTCTTAGGGTCCCTTTCAAGCTGTGTTTAGGGCTCCTCAAACTGCGGCTTTAGGCCTTCTTATGCTGCGGATTAGGGCCTCACAAACTGCAGCTAGGTGAGCTGTGTATAAGGCCTTTTTGCTAGACTGCGAATGGGTCTCTCTTGACAGCGGATGAGGGCTGCTGATTAGACCTCCTGTTGCTACGGAATAAGGCATGCCATTAGGGCACCTTCAAAACAGCAGCTATAACTTCTTTGTGACTGCAGCTAGGGCATGGCTAGATCTCCTTTTAGAACAGTGGTTAGGCTTCCTCCATCAACTACGTATATAACCCTTCATTCACTGCGTCTAGGGCTTCTCCCACTTGATCTCTCTAGCCACCAAACCCAAATGAGTGGAGAGAGATCTTAGGAGAAGTTTGTGTCTCAAAAATGACTTGAAGACCTATTCTATTTAGAATGCAATGTTGAGGATAAGTTGGGGCAATTTGGTTGCTGGCCGACCTTGACAAATTGTCAAATAATACAAATAAATTCATATCTCCATAAATACATGTCGGAATCAGATGATTTTTAGATCACTCCTACATCTCTCGAAGAGAAGAATCCAAGAAAAATATCAGCTGCCATAAATAAGATGACCCACATGGAGTTTGGCCTTAGTTGCCAATTTTAATAGCCCCCCATATTACAGCCCTTCGTTTGGTATATATAGAGCTCGGTTGGCCCTCCAAAAGATACAATTCACAAGCTCATCATTCTCTGAAATTCTGAGGCCAAGGCAGAAGCAAAAATCTTAAGGAGAAGGCCAAGTTTTCTGTACTCAAACAATTAATCTTTCTTATGGTTATACGCTGGATTGAATCTAGGTTTCAAGGGATTTATAAGCATTATTGTTTTATCAGTTTTGGCGGTGTTTACGCTGGGCAAATGGCGAGTTCTAACTTCTAAGGAATTTCTGGCACATTCTTGAGACTCTGTTTCAGCGCCCTAAGGCAGGTTAAATTCATCCTTCTAAAAGAATGTTGAATGAATTAATTTCAAATGAGCAAACAGCTCAATCATAATACAGAGATATTTACAATAATAGAAACATCAGGTTTCTATGTAGAATATAGAAACACTCAGTTTCATCTAAGAAACTGCTAAAAGAATACAAATAGCAACAGCTAAAAGGAATGAGCATTAAATGCTAAATAGGGATATTCTAATATATTCTAATACCCTCCCTTAATGCTCAATCTATTTACAACACCAATAGACCCTCTGAATTTTACAAATTTATCAGGACCAAGAGGCTTGGTGAAGATGTCGGTGGGCTGCTCTGTTGTGGGAACATATTGCAACTGAACTGAGCCGTCTTCAACAAGCTGGCGAATGTAGTGGCAATGAGTTTCCCCATGCTTTGTTCGTTCATGAAAGACAGGATTCTTGGCAAGTTTGAGCACTCCCTGATTATCACAAAACAAAGAAGTAGGCCCTGTCTGGGAAACATGCATATCTGCCAGCATACGTCGAAGCCAAACTGCCTCACAGGATGCCTTAACTGCTCCCCGATACTCGGCTTCTGTTGAGGAGAGAGCCACTGCCTGTTGCTTCTTACTAGTCCAAGTAACAGCACCGGATCCTAGATTAAACACATACCCAGCTGTAGATTTACGGTCATCAACCGAACCGGCCCAGTCAGAATCAGTGTAACCACTGAGAATAGGATTGGAACTTCGAGTGTATAGGAGGCCATAATCAGAAGTGCCACGCACATATCGTAGTACACGCTTTGCTGCTTGCCAATGATCAGCTTTAGGAGCGGACATGAAGCGAGAAATGTAGCTTACTGCAAAACTGATGTCAGGTCTGGTAGCAGTAAGATAGATGAGACTGCCCACTAATTGCCTGAATAAAGTTTCATCCACAAGGGGAGAGGATGACTGAGCTGAAAGTTTGAGCCCTGGTTCCATAGGAGTCGTGGCCGGTTTGCAATCCTGCATTCTGAATCTGTCCACAAGATTTTTGGCATACTTGGACTGAGAGAGAAAGATCTGATTTTCAGTCTGCCAAACTTCAACCCCCAGACAATAATGAAGAAGCCCCAAGTCTGTCATCTCAAAAGTTCTGCATAAATCTTGCTTGATCCCATGGATCAAATGTGCAGAGCTGCCAGTAATGATAAGATCATCCACATAGACAACCACAAACAAGATATCATCACCAGTATGCTTGATGTACAGGTTTGCATCAGAAGGGCTCCGCTGAAAACCCTGATCTGTCAGGTACTGATCAATTTTCATGTACCAAGCCCGAGGAGCTTGTTTCAATCCATAGATTGCTTTAGCTAACCGACACACTTTCTGTTCTTGACCAGCAACCTTGAATCCTGGAGGCTGCGTCATGTAGACTTCTTCTTGGAGATCACCATTTAGGAAAGCACTTTTTACATCCATCTGATGAACTTTCCATTTGAACTGAGCTGCTAGGGCAAGAACAAGCCTTATGGTACTCATCTTGGCTGTAGGAGCAAAAGTCTCCTCATAGTCGATGCCTTCCTTCTGTGAGAATCCTCGAGCCACAAGCCGAGCTTTATACTTGTCTATGGTTCCATCAGCTTTGTATTTCACTTTATACACCCATTTGCAGCCTATGGGCTTTTTGTCTGCAGGAAGATCAGAAAGTGTCCATGTGTGATTCTTCTGAAGACTCTGGAATTCGGCTTCCATACCCTGTTCCCACTCAGATGTACCCTTAGCCTCTGAATAGGTTTGAGGCTCAAAAATACTGTGCAGGTTAGCCATAAGAGCAAAATTGACTGTAGACTGTTGTCTGTTCTTATGTCTAGAAGTTCTGCCTTCAAGGAGCTCATCATCCCGGAGATCACCAATGGTTTTAGCCCACCATTTTGGCCGAAGAGTAGAAGAAGCAATAGCAGGAGTAGAGGAACCAATATCAGGAGGAGGTGGAGAAGACTCGAGCAATAGGGGCCGCAAGAGGAGGGTTATTTTCTGGAGGAAGCTCAGATAGAGTATTATCAAATACTGATGCTACATCATCCCTCCCATCAGGTGGACCGACCGGAAGAAGAACACTGTGAGGCTGATCCTCAGAACACTGCTTAGAAGAAGAAGACTGAAAGAATCCTCTGTCTTCATCAAATACTACATCCCGACTGAAGCTAAGACGACCAGTGGCTATATCTATCAGCCTATAGGCCTTGTGATGATCATTGTACCCTGTCATCATGAGTTTCTGGCTTTTGGAATCCAACTTAGATCGCTTAGCAGCTGGAATCCAAACATATGCAACTGAGCCAAATACTTTGAGATGACTGATCTTGGGCTTACGGCTAGACCAAACCTCTTCAGGAGTCTTCCCTGTAACAGCCTGAGTGGGTGATCTGTTAAGAAGATAAACAGCAGTAAATACTGCTTTAGCCCAGAATTTGTTTGGAACACTCTTGTGTTGTAGCATGGAACGAGCCATTTCAACAACCGTGCGATTGCGACGCTCGACAACACTATTTTGCTGAGGAGTGTAAGGAGTGGTTAATTGGCGTTTGATGCCATGAATATCACAGAAGTTGGCAAACGCTGAAGAACAAAATTCTCCCCCATTGTCGGTCCTAAGGGTCATGATGTTACAACCAGATTCTTTTTCCACTAAGGTTTTAAACTTCTGAAAGGTACTAAGAGCATCAGATTTATTTTTTAAAAAATATACCCACATCTTTCTACTGAAATCATCTACAATAAGTAAAAAATATTTGCAAGCAGTGATAGAAGCTGTATTCATAGGACCGCAAATATCAGCATGAAGTAACTGAAGTACCTTAGATGCACGCCAAGATTCTCCATTTTTGAATGAAGACCGATGTTGCTTTCCCGCTTGACAGGCGCTGCATACCCCCAACTGCTGAGTCTGAATATCAGGTAATCCAGACACAAGTCCCTCCCGAGAGAGCTGAGAGAGATACTGCATATTGAGATGCCCATATCGCTGATGCCATAGAGTGCTGATAGGAGAGATACGTGCTGTTAGAGCCACTTCTGGAGAGTCACCGGTGTCAAGTAGCCTGTATAGACCATGATCCTCTAGGCCAACAGCAACTGTTAAACTAGTCTCCCTGTCAATAATGGAGCACTTGTGGGTACTGAACACTACATCAAGTTGAGGAGAATTCCTCATAATCTGGCTGACAGATAGCAGATTAATTTCCATACCAGGAACATAGTATACATTCAGAAATATAAGTGTGCGCCCACCAGACTGAATTTGAACTGTCCCTCTGCCAACTACTGTGTACTTTTCACCTCCGCCAAATACCACGGAATCACTAAAAGGTGAGAAGTCAATAAACCAGTCATGCCTGTGAGAAAAATGACGTGATGCGCCAGAATCAATGTACCATGCAGAGGAAGGAACAGGATCTGAAGCTCTTTTAGCCATAAAGGCGTAAAAGGCAGACTCTGTCTGCTCGGAATGTTCTGCAACATTTGCTGTCTGATGTGGCCCTCCCTGTTTCCTCTGTTCAGAAGCAATCCTCTGTCGACAATCTTTCTTCATGTGACCGAACCTGTGACAGTAATTACACTGCACACTTTTCTTCCGAGCAGGATCAAAAAGCTGAGAGGAGCCTTTCTGCTGAAAGGACTGAGAGGACTGATATTTTGCAGAAAATGCATTTTCCGAGGACACTGATGAAGCACTACTACCAAACTGCTGTTTCCACCGATCCTGCTGCAGAAGTTTGGTACATAAATCTGGAAACTTCAGATCAACATTTGTGGTGGTAATGTTGAGTGTTTCTATGAAGTGTTCATAGGATTTCGGTAGACTTTTCAAAGTAATAACTACCATATCTTCCTCCTCCATGGTCCGACCAATGGCTTCGAGCTGATCTCGAATGTCTTTAATTTTGTTGAGATGTTCCTGTAAAGACATATGTTCGTCCATCATGATGGAGAACAACTGATTTTTGAGAAAAAAAGCTTTGCTTTTGTCAGATGTCTCATGGAGTTCTTTCAACTGTTGCCAAATTTCAGCAGCTGTCTTGCCAGAAGGGATTTGTGGTAACTGATCATCAGCGACAGAGAGCTTGAGAAGCATAACAGCCTCTCGATTTCGATATACCGGGACGAAGCTCTTTGCCCAAAATGAGTTGATCAAGACGCCTGTACGCAAAAATGGTCAACATTCTTTGTTTCCAAATGTTATAGTTGCTGCCATTAAAGCGTTGATTTCCTTTTAACATCAGATTGGTGAGCGTGGCCATTTTCCTAAAGAAAATACAGAAGTCAGCAAAAATATCTCTCCAGTCTAAAAACAATAGTAATACTGCTGAAACTGTCCCCTTTAATCCTGCTGCAAAAGTCCCCTTCTTTAATAAATGTGACAGGTCCAAATCATAAAATAAAGTTTGAAGTTCCTTTCTCTGTCCAGATCTGAGTTTTGTCCTAAGATAAGCACAGGTCTGAGAATACAGTTTCCCACAGGTTTGCTTCAGGTCCGTGGAGCTCCACCATAATCCGACCCCACAGCTAGCACCATAATCCGAGTGGCAACAGATAATTTCAGGTCTGAGTTTGTAATGGGAACACACTGTTGATTTGGAACATATAAAAAACACTGATTGGGAACACACTGAGCGGCAACAGATACAAAACGCTGATTGGAAACACACTGCCGGCAAACACTGCTGATTGGGAACACACTGCCAGCAAACACCGCTGATTGGGAACGCTGATAAAGCAAATACGAAGATCTAAAAATTGGCCCACGTGAGCTGTCAAAGCTTCACGTCTCAGCTACGTGGTATAGTTCCACAGGTGTATACGCTTTATATATATACACGTTTGAAATATATTCCGAGGCGTTTGAAATATATCCACGGGTTTGAAATACAATGAACCAACACACGCGTATCCACAGATATCCACGGGTTTGGTTTGACAGGGTTTCAAATATATATCCACGGGTTTGAAATATATATCCACGGGTTTCAAATATATATCCACGGGTTTGAAATCACACGCGTATCCACAGATATCCACGGGTTTATTTGACAGCGTTTGAAAATAAAAAAATAGACAGTTGCCCGCAGATCGAATTTTCAGACCACGACTCCGATTTTCAAAAAAAAAAAAACAAATGAGTTTTGAACGAGAGAAAACACCTGGTTCACGTTTGCTGAGGAATTCCACGTTTGCTGAAGAAAATAGCTGGATTCAATTCACAATAGAAGAATTCCACGTTGAGTTCGAGTAGCCGCCAGGCGAAGAAGAAGATAGCCGGATTCACGATTCCAGGCAAACTGGCCAGCCAAAAATAAAAAATTTCGCTCCCACGAAAACAATCACCGCCACAAAGTTATTTCCTTAAAAAAATGATCATGCAGGGGAAGAATCCATTTCTGTATCGAGATGGACGAATGTAAGCTTTTATCACAGCGAGCAAAGCCGAGGCTAAGACTCAGTGAAGGCTGCCTGGCTTACAGAGGGCTCGACCTTAGAAAGGACTCAAGAGATTACGATGCAGAGAGAATTACTGTTCAAGAAATCTCTTAACCTTGCTCCGATACCATAAAAGAATGTTGAATGAATTAATTTCAAATGAGCAAACAGCTCAATCATAATACAGAGATATTTACAATAATAGAAACATCAGGTTTCTATGTAGAATATAGAAACACTCAGTTTCATCTAAGAAACTGCTAAAAGAATACAAATAGCAACAGCTAAAAGGAATGAGCATTAAATGCTAAATAGGGATATTCTAATATATTCTAATACCTTCTGAGGATCTTCTTGAGGCTTTTCGGCCCCTTCCTCAGGCTGAATTTCGGCCCCCTTCTAAGGCACTATTTCGGCTTTCCCGAGGCATGATTTCGGACTCCTCTGAAGAGATTCTTATGTCAAATCCGCGTTCTGATTAAGGCTTGTTTGAGGTTGTTTCCAACGTATCAAGACCGAATTCAAGAAGAATTTTACTTATGGTTATTCTTTGGGTTGGATCCGAACTTCAGATGCACAAATCAGGGATTTTTGTGGCAAGTATTTGGCATGTTCTCTGGCTCTCTTTTAAGCAAAATCTGAATCTGATCTAAAGCCTTGTCTAAGGCTCCTGGCCGAGGTTATATGGACAAGTTTTAGAGTTGTTCTGTCCACACGAAAAGTCCGTAATCGGGCTTCACAAGCCCTACAACCAAGGGCCGAATTAGGCCTGATTTATATGTAGAAAAAGGGCTAAATTGGGCCTAAACAGAACAACAGAAGAAGGCTTAAATTGGGCCTAGGCAGACCACAGCAAAAGGTAAAGTCTATGCCTGTAAAGGCCGCAGGTCTTCAACCTGTTTTCTTCCACACAGAGAGGCAGAGTAGGCCTGGCCTAAGACCGAGTTAAGTAAGAAAAGAAGCAAAGGCTGCATTATACCTGCTTGGAGCCACAGGCATAAGGGTGAGTTTAAGGCCAGTTTCCTCACTGAAGAAAGTTTGCTTGAAGGATGAGTTTCTAAGGCCAATGAGGACCCATTTGAAGACAAATTTAGCCAGTTCCTAGACCAAGCCTTCTATGACCTTACTGAAACTATTCTGAGCTGATTTGGCCAACATCTGAGACATATTTAGGCTTGATCCAAGGTCTCCTTAAGGACCAAGTTAAAATCTGATTGGAGCATGTACAACTTTGTTTTTCAGTGAAAATTCCTGAGCTGGCTTGTGTCGATTCCAAGGGCTGATTAAGATTGAGCATGGTGATGTATCACATCGGTCCTGAACCGGAATCAAATCTCTGATCTAAGCATTCATCTGACCTAACAAAGAAAGGATAGTATTTCCAAAACATTATTATGTTGTGAAGTATGTTGTATTGATTATTCAGTCTTGGGTACATGTTATTGGCTGTTGAGCAGATAATGTTTGGACATGTTGCTCTTGATGTCACAACTGAATGCATACTGATCCAGCCACATTTTGACTCTTGGTGACAATTTTGGTTAAGCTAAAAATTGCTATTAGTCATTGTACAGAGATGCTAAAGTAATGTGATATTGTTGCTGATAAATAACAAAGTTTGTGAGAAGATAAAATGACTTGTATTGCATATATGCGTGATATGCTAGGCTTTGATGCTATTGAGGCAGAGCTAAGGACTTGTATTGCAGGTATGCCAGATATGCTAGGGTTTGATGCTATTGGGCAGAGTTGATCACTATAATCTAGAAAAGTGTATGCTGCTACAGTGGTTGATGTTATTTCTGAACAATCAGGTTTGGACAGAAGTGGTCCTGCAGGTGGAGATCAGCGATTGATGCTATGAGCAGGATTTTACTGTTGATGCTGCTATGTTTGACTGAGTTCTTTTGGCTTGGTAACTAGATTGTCTTGACTACAAGATCTATGTCTATGTTGCTATGGTTTAATGATGGTTATACATGTTGAAGATCTGTTTGTTGAGCAGAGAGTGTTGGGTGCTACTAGGGTTTGATCCTTTTTGGGTGTACAAAGAGAATTAGTATTGTTGTTGATGACCTTGTGCTGGTATTACAGATTGACAGAGTCAGCAGATTGTTTTGATATTATTTATGTTGATATTGGGCATAGGTGGACCCAGTTTGAAAATGAGATGAAATCGTGTCCGTCGTGATGAATTGAAGGTTGGAGCCTTCAGGGCAAGTGGTGGCTTGCTAATTAGGGTGGCAAGGTGGTGCAAAGCGGAGATTGGAGTCTCCTTCAAGTCAGAGCCTGAGAACACTTCAGGGCAGCAGGGTGGTGCTAGGGCAAGTTGGAGCTTGTAGGGTGTTGGAGCATTCTTCCAATTGGATCTGGTAAACCAGGGTGTTGGAGAATCCTTCCAGTCAGAGCTAGTAAACCAAGGCGTTGGAGCGCCCTTCCAGTTAGAGCTGATAACTCAAGGGGCTGGAGCCTCCTTCCAATTGTTGCTAGAAAATCTTGGAAGTTGGAGTTTCCTGTTGATGTAATCTTTAAAGACCTATATTAAAAACATTCCGTGGTTTTTCTCTCGAAAGGGTTTCCACCTAAAAATATCTTGTGTACTGTCTTTGATAATGTGCATTGTTGAATGGTGTTGTTAATTGTCCATGTGATGTGATGTTGATTTATGTTTTGCTCTGATGCTAATGTTATATAATGCTCTGAAGATTTAAACTAACTAATTGAAGTGAAAATTCAAAAGTTTCATCATGTACAGATAGCATCAACACATTAGAGGGACTTTTCTCTAGCAAAAGTGAACAAGAGGAAAATTGGTTATATGTAGGAACCCTACTAACCTACGTGTTGGAATAGCTATGAAAGCAATTTAACTCAATTCGCACCCTGCTAGACTACATGCTATAATAGCTATGGGAGCAATTTAACTCCATTTCCAGCATTTTCCAAAACTACTAGCCCTCTTGCTTAGCATGGTGAGAACCATAACAACTGTGATAAGGTATATGTAATGGTCATTTTCAGTATTTCAAAAGGTGGAATCATCTATTGAATTTTGGGGAATCTCAATGTTACAAGCCTCAAAATAGGTTCATTTTCAGGAGAACAAAAGCTTGTGATTTTCCTTCCTAACAAAGGATTATATTAATATAGATCATTCACATGCAGATATTTTCAACTAGGAATGTTGGCCCTGGGTGCAGCATTGAAAATCTTCAATATGGAACTGGCTAGATTAAGATTTGAGATGTTAAACCAGAGGCTTCCAAGCTTCTTTTAAACACCTCAAATCTTAAAATTAGCCAATTGTTCCTTACTGAACATTTTTAACAATGCACTCAAAACCGACCGACCTTGTTGGAAAACTCTGCATGTGAATCAACTATATTAATATGTGTTCACTAAAAGGGAAATTCGTGAGTGTTTCTCCTAAAGATGAACCAATTAAGGTTTGAAACATTAAGAATCACCAAAATTCAATAGAGGTTTCCACCTTTTGGAAGTATAAACTATGTAACTATGAATAATGGCATATCTAGTGTGTTTAGTTGCTTCAGTTAGACAGTAAAATCTCAACCGTTATGACATTATTTTAGATTGTTTATTTAGTTTTTTTTTAATTATTTGGATGGGAAATGAATAATCATTCCCTCCATGTACTCACATACAATATATTTAAAATTAAAAGGAAATGTATTCTAATGCTTTCTTCATCAATTATTTTCGTAAATTATGTGCTAGTAATATATAGTATATACAAATTACCAATATGGTATCAAAGCCATCGTCAGAGTTTACATTTGTGACATGATGAAGGTCAAAGAAATATGATTAAAGGTCTGTGGCAGCATACAAGCAAGGTATCATCACCAAGGAATTATTTGGCATGTGGGAAGCAAATCATGAATTGTGCTTCTTTTAAATTTGTGAGAGAGACAACATGCAATCCAAGGAAAATCTTCGATCCAATTTTACAAATTTCCTCACTTCCAAAAAACTCCGCTCGAAGGGCTCACATAAGGAATTTAAATAGTTTTCCTAATCAAAAGAGCATAACTCCTAGATCCACAATAATAGGATCTACATGATTTTTTAACGAAAAACAAGATCCATAATAGTAGAATCTCATAACAAGTCAATGAACAAACTAAGTGAGAATCTTAAACCACCCATAAGACTCTCAACTAAACCCATGAGATTCTCAACCTCTCATTGAGAATAGGAAAAATAGTTGTGACTCGTGAGGTGGTTTCTCACACAAAACTAATTTCCCAAAATTAAATAATACGTGAGCAATTCCACTCACTTCAAGTACTAATCATTTCTCCAACTTTAATGACTAATACATGAGTTCTCATACTCACTTGAAGTATTAATCATTTTTACAAATTAAGCTTTGACACCTATCCTCATTTTTTTAATGATTTAATCCATGGTGCGCAAGGTAGGAATTTTTTCTGTGGAGATCCTTCTAGATCAGTAAAATTTTCGAAAATCCTCCAATCCCCACATCCACAATCCTCTTCCAAGTTTTCCACACTAATGGTACATTATTGTTCAACCAAAGGACAGGTTGATGGCCTTCTAAAAACTAGGGCATAGGAAATTCCCCCATGAGAACTTTGATTACATAGATATCCATTTGAATGGTTCCGCCAATGAAGGCTACCCATTTCCTTGATAGAAACATTCCCCAAGCTTCAAGTATGTCAATGAAAATCACATCCATAAGTATTTTCTTCTTAGAATACACATGCAGACTCACAGATAGACCTTGAATTATCCCATGCACTTGTAGTGCCTTAGAATCAATCCCACATATGTTTCTGTATGACCTTGAAGTTTCCAACCCTAATTGTTTCATAATTTCAAAGACATTATATTAGTTGATGTTCTTGAATCAAAAATCCAATCATGGAGTAAGAAACCATTTAAGGGATATTAAACACGTGGGATGTCCTCCATCAAATTTTCAGGTCTACAAAATTATAGGTGGATCATTATCGTCCATACTAGCTTCATTGCATTCCTTTTAAGATGATGCTTTTTTAGAAACCTGGTCTTCTTCTATCCTATTGATTTGCACCATTATGGCATTGTAGTTTTCCACTACCCTGTGCATCCATTCCTTTAATACATTTTCAACACCTTTGAGGAAATATATGGAATTTATCAAGGGTGTAGTGGGCACCTTACATTCTTGATCTATGAAATCACGCAACTAAATGGCTTCATCCTGAGCTTTCCAAGCCATTATAGGCCTTTTGTTGTTTACAAAATAAGTTATTTCTCCTACAAAGGCTTGGAGATAGGTTGAAGGAATCAGCTCATCAGGGGTCTTCAATTATTCAGGTATCATAGCAACCAGATTCTTGAATCTTTGGTTGAACTCCTTGATAGTTTCTAGCTCATTTCTCCTTACCAATAGGAAATCCATGTATAGGTCCACAATATTTGTTTCTTCAATCCACCCAAATGAAAAGGTTTTGACAAAATCATCCCAGAATTTTATAGATTTGCTTGGTAGAGATTGGAACCAATCTTTAGCATATTCCCTCAAAGACAAAGCAAAAAGAGTCATAATTACATCACCTTCAAACTCTTTGGTCAAATGAAAGAAGCAAGCTATTTCAAAATCCCGTAAATGTATCCTAAGGTCCACATCCTTCTTTCCATGAAAAAGTGGCAACCATTTGAACTTGTTAGGCAAGGGGTGGGGATATCCTAGGATTCCTTCTAGGTTAAGCCTTAAGGGGAGACATAGTGTGTTGGATCCAAGGTCCAAGTCTCTAACTCTCTTCTTCATGTTCAAATTCTCTAACACAGGGATTCTAGGGAAAGCACTTCTCCTCCTTTGATAGGTAAGAATAACCCATAGATTTCTATCACCATTATTGGATATAGAAGTTGCCGTAAGAAAGGTTATTTTGTCATTTCAAATATTCTCTTCAGAGGAAAGTGAAGCTTAATCTATAAATAACAAGGAGATTGTCTCAGATCCTCCCCAACAACGGTGCCAGAAATGTTGCCTCAAAATCTAGAAGGCTTGTGAGATGCCTCATAAGACTAAGATACAACAATGAGGTGGATGCCACTATCACGTCAACACTCCACCTCCTTCTCTTTAGTGGAATCTCACCACACGAGAGGCTTCTCAGTATATGTCACCTAAATGGTATTTTAGGTCAAAGGTTCAAATATGACACTTCAATAGGCTTACTCAAGATAGTCAGGCTAAGAGCAAGGCTCAGTTCTATGAGACAAGGAATAAAGTACCTATGAAATGTTGAATGGTGTTGTCATTGATGCCAACATCGGTCTTTGAACGCTCTTAATACTCGTCTAGTTTGCATCGATTGGAAGCTTCAAATGACAAAACGCTTTGGAATGTCCTAGAAGCCCCGCACTTGTTGAAGATTTTGAAAATGTAGATCAGTGTATTTACTTACAAGATCTCCTTCATTTGATTCTCCTCGTTGTGTCAATTCCAACGTTATATGGCATGCCTCATGGTTCATCCTAGTTCAGGAGATATGCTCGATCAAAGAATAAATCCCCCTTCTTGTGGTTAAACTCCCCAAAATGAGATGATGTGGCAGCTCATCATTGGCTAGAATATTAAAACAGAGAAGGATTTTCAGTGAAGGATTAAATCAAATATTTTGTGATCAAAGTATTATCACAATTAATCAGTTCCTATTGCTTGTGGGGTTTTGGCTCCACGTCAATTTCAAATTCAATGGTTCCCTCCAAATGTAAGTCAGTCTAAATGTTTTTGGCTCCAAAAATCAAAATCAAAATTTCAATTTTTCCATCCAAGTTATCATGTTGACGCCCTTGATTCTACCCTTCATCATCTATAAAAACGCACTCGTCTCCTCCACAAAGGCATGGATAATCAACGTTGATCTAGTGCAAGTTACCATCTACAACCCTGTGTAGTCTTCGAGATTTGAAGTGGATCGAATTTTTGATTCTTGGGTTGAAGGTCTTCGCTAGATTTCTAGGCATTTCGGATCTCCTTAAGGACTAAGGTCTCTCATTGGGATTATTGACAATATCTGAGGCATTTGGCCTTGTTTCGAAGCTGATCTAAGGTTTTCTCATGGGAGTATTACCCTTTTCTAAGGCAGATCTAAAATGACTTTTTGACATTTATTCATTGGTCTTACTAAGTTCAAAACAAAGAACTTTGAAGTATGATATGAAGCTATACTGCTGCAACAAATACTAATGTCTTATTTCGACCTTGAACAAGAGCACTTTTAGTGGTAATTCTAAGGCACATTCACACAAGTTTTTTAGAACCCTTTTGCAGATCTTATTCGTTGTTTATCTGGCATTCTTCAGGAAGACCTCAGTGTTGATAAACCAAGTGTAATAGAGATTGATACTTGATTCCTCTTCTTGATAATTACTTATGAATGTTAGCTGCCTTCTTATTGTTGGAAAATGTAACTAGGTTCAGACTTCATAATTGTCATTGTACTTAGGTCATTATATATTTTATGTAAAATGCAGAAGAAGAAAAAACAATATTATTTTTCAAGCATGGGTTTCATGCTCAAGTCAATTGGTCATTTAGGTCAAGCATGTCCTTCATGCTTCTAGGGTTTGTCAAAGTCAAAAGAATATTTGTCAAAAGTCCCATTTGGACTTTGAAAAGAAAAAAGAAAAAGAATTTTTAAATATGTATCTTTGGGTCAAAACCCCTCTAGCTGCCAAGTCGGCTTACCTGTCAAGTCGGCCTTGCCCCAATGGCCATGTCTATTTTCACCCTTATGGACAATATAAATAGAGGGAAGATGGAGCTCATTTCGATACACACACTTGGATGTTTTTGGTCTGAAATATTGAAGAAAGGACAAAGATGAAGAGGAGGGTTGAAGTATGAGAGGAGGAGTTTCTTCTTGAGCTTAAAGTATGTGGAAGTTCTACTTTGATACATCTCTTGTTGTTGGTCTCTTAATGATGGATTTGTTGTGCTAAACTAGGATCTGACTTGGCATCTAGAGGATGAATTTTTTGTGTTCATGGGGCTTGGATATCTCACATTGATTTGATTCTATAAGAAGAAAAAAATTTGGGTTTCCCCTTGGAAGAGTGTTTTCCTTGGCTTGGAGCCTATATCTTGTATTCTTTTGTTTTTTGCGACCTTCATGTTCTTGTATTATGGTAAATGCTGGATGAAAGAAGAAAAACACAATAATAATAATGCCAACAAATCTCACAAGTAATTATCATAAAGGAAAATCAGCCAAAATCTACAATTTTTCTAGATTTTCCAACATGGTTTCAGAGCAAGGTTAAAGAATGACGTGATGAAGATCACACTGTTGGCATTGGATTGAAGTTTGGTGCATCTAGTGGATGAAATTTTGTGCCTATAACTGAAAAATTGCTACAACTTCTATGGATTAGACGAAATTCTTATCTCTTCTTTGACGTAAACCTTGATCTTAGTAATCATGCAGAAATCGATCTAAGTAGCTCTCATACCTATCCACAGTGCCTTGCATATTTATAGCTCGAATATACAAATTCTTGTCGTGGCTCGCATTAATTATGATATGACTCACTCTATTCTACATTTTGTGGGCTCGTTGACTATATAACTCTATGTATCGAAGATGCTTCTGTGGTAGCGTATTATTTCTTAAGCTTGTTATAAATGGTGTGCAGTATTTGAGTAGATCATTTATCTGATTGACACTTCAATTCGGGAAAGATCCCATCTCAGTGGTTCGTTTAAATCTCCGGAGGTTCGCATTTATAAAAGGTGGTTTGCAATACATCGAAGCTTAGCCTCTATGACTCATGATTCGCTTTATCTATCGCATTATAGTTCTTTGTGTATCATTGGCATTGTTAGAGCCTTAAAATGGTATCGTATTACTCTATTCTGTGGCTTGTCTAATTCAATAGCTTGATTCTCTGTGGGATGAGGTTCAATCGTAGTAGAATCGTTGTGGTTCGCATCATTCAAAAGTGGCATCACCATACTTTATGATGACATCGCTAGGACTACATTGACATGATTTATATATGATTCGCATATGTGATTGTGGTTCGCAGCTCGTCAAACTTTTGTGATGGGTCATGTTGACCACTAGAGTGGCACCTGATGATTATATGAAGACTCCATGCCCAAGGATGATCCAGAGGACACTTGTACCATCAGATATCATCAGTCAATAGAGTTTTTTAACTCTACTTCTATCTTCTCATCATCTTTCTTGTACCCAGATTCCACACCCTGCAGGGAATTGTAATAAGTGATACTAGTAATGATGAGTTGTTTAGCCTGTAACTGGCCTAGGATGTTGGGACTCGATCAGCAAATGAGTACACCTAGGAGTGTTTTTTTATCTGGTTAATTAACCCTTCTTTTTCAAATGTGAATAATTTTCTGGTTTTTTTCACTCACTTTTTACCCCAAAGTCGGAGTGATGATTTGAAGGATAAGCCCTTAACACATCTCTGTGTCTAGAGTCAATGTATATTACCATACTAGATCACACAAAAAATTTCGTGGAATTTGGTTAAGTCTAGGTTTTTAAATTTTTTAGATTTTCTGCACTGCGGAAATTGCTAATAAAATTGTATTTGTAATGCAATAAGTGATGTCTAGAGAAGTTGTATGGGGTATGAGTAATGAAATTTGCACCTCTCACCCTGAAATTTCTACTATGACACACTTTGACGAGTTAAAAATGTGTTTTGAACCCTCAAAACCCACTTTTCCTAGGTTTAGTGGGAGATCTGGCAATTAATTAAGCCAGAAATTAAATAAATGGAGAAAAATAAATATCTACGCATGCTAAATGTTGTGGAAATGAAGTGGAAAATTATGGGGGAGTTCAAGTGAAGTCCCAAGGTGATGTGGACTCCTAAAATCAAGGAAAGGACATGTGCTCAAATAAAATCGAATTTCTAGCATTAAAGGAGAAAATTGCTTATTTGGAAATTCGAATTTGTGAAGTTAATGCACATTTGGGAGGATTTGGGAGAATATTTGATGGAAATTTTTGTGGGAAATTATCCCCACATGGCTTACCACCCATACACACTTGTCATTCTATCATAAAATTTGAATTTAGCAAATAAGGGAAGAAGAAAATGATGTCCACTTGCCAGAATTCGACTTTTACACTTGGCATTGGAGCTCCATTCAACAAATTCGAATTTCTCTTTGGGATTGTCACCTCATCCCACTTGTTTAATCACTTCTACATTGGGATTGGCTCCAATGCCATTTGTCATTGTCATTCTTCATTGAGATTTGCTCCCAACTCCCGATATAATAGAGCCATGTGCTCTCATATTGTATCATGTAATAAGCTATTGGGTTTGAGGAAACTCTGCCATTTTGTACTTGCATACTTTCTTAATATAATAAAGACTTTGGGGCTATCTGTCCGGTGTTCTCTTGGCGTTACGAGGTGATGTCCCTTCATACTACTACTATTGTGTTTAATTTCTTTCGCATGTTGAATTAATATAAGTTTATGCTTGTCATCTTGCTTGGATTGATGTGTGCAAGCTATCTTGCACATATCATTGATTTAGAGTAGTATTCTAGAGATAAGCTTGCCAATTCATTTTAGAAGGAATGTTTGGTTTATCTTATTCATTATATTACTCTAATCTTGTGCAAACTAATACATGTTCAAGTGTGTAGGAAGGATCTTTTGTATTATGTGTAGGAATCCATCTGGAAGTGGGAGAAATCTCAATTAGATCAACTCACTCCTAGAATCACAGCGATCCAAGACTCAACCATTTTTTCGCTCCAAGTTTTCCATCCAACGAAAAGAAAAAGGGAGTTTTCTTAGTCTATAGCTATTTAATCATACATTTAAAATTCAAAATACTTCATTGGTTCTAGATCTTTCAAAATTATATCTCTTATTCAAGAATCATTTCTAAAGCTAGGTAAGTATGGGAGTTCACTCCCATTACCTGAGCTACTACTTTGTAAATTAAATTGTAAGTTTAGTTTTGGTTTCTTTTTCATAATTTCACACTCACAATTGGTATTTTTTTTTGTGTTTTCCAACCCATAGCCTTGAGCATTGGGCAAGAAGGAGCTTAAGGAGAAGCTTTGGAAAACTACTCACTTGTGTGTATGCAGGACCCCGTCACGCTGTCCAAAGACTGATTTCTAGGGAGGCCATAAGCACTTCGTGTTGAATTTTCTAAGTCTATCCATTAGAAAATTAATCTGTATTCTGCTAGGTTATTTCTTCTATTTGTAAATTCTAAACAAGTTATTTAAAACATATAAATAACGAAATAAACACAATACAGTATCAACATCTACAAATCGTCAGCTGAAAGAAAACAAACACACAAGTGACACCGTTATTTTTGGACAAACATCCCCGGAAAAACCCAATGCGGGAAAACCGATGCAGCTATTATGAGGGTCTATTATTGTCCAGTATTTCCTTGAGTACAACTGGGTGCCTAACTGGCTCCCTTGACATAGAAAAATACACAACAGTAATAAATCTCTATTCGGAAACAGGTATTTAGAAAACTTGTCGCACGAAACCCTCTCCAGCGATTTTGAAGCTATGCGCTGGCCCTTTTGGCCTCTCCGTCAGCTTCAAACCTCTCTATGTCAGCCCTCTGAGGCACTGCACAACCTGTAGGACCCTCTGCATCACTCCAGCTGCTCTATGTGGATGACGCAGTCCCTCTGGCCTCTGTGTTGTCTTTGTTGGGCTCTGCGTGGCCTGCTTTGGCTGTTGCTCTGACTCTCTACTTCTGCGATGGTCTCTTGGCACTGTCTTTGCCTCTTTGTCCAGTACTCACTGCCCCTCGTTGTTGATCACTCATTCGAATTTGCTTAGCAACCCCGCTCCAGCAAATTGAATGACTGATCACTCTGGCGTGTTCTCCAACTGACCCTTAAGCCTCTTCTTATACTTTTCTCATTGGTCCTTCAATGGCCGAAATTAAATCTCTACCCAACGACTAAGATTAGATTTGGCTTGATCCATGACTTTTGGAACCTTCTAACCCAGTTTTATATTAATACCCATTAATATTTTATTTTTCCTAACTTTAGACTTAGGAACTACATTAAAAACATTAATTATTTTAATATCTCCCAAACTGGGTACAATCTGTCCAAACCATTTCTAGGTCTTGGAGATCTCATGTGCTTTAGCCTCTCCACCAATTTTCATGGCTAGAGCACATCTGATGCTACCCTAAATCAACACTCCCTCTTAGCGATGACAGTGCTTTAGTAATACTCCACACTGAGCATCACTCTGATTATACGACACCGGTACTTGTATTGATGCTAGGCCTCCCCGCCTAACATCCTCTGCACTGCCGCATCCTATACTAATGCCCATGGCTCTGCCTCTGCCACTACCACTGCTATATCTGTACGGCAGCTCCCTTTGCATCTGTGTTGTTGTTGATCCTTTTTCCCAACACTACATTCGCAAAGCAACCCCCTCTCATCATGCTGCATTGTGCTACTGCCAACCGCTACTGCACTGAAACTTAGTTACTGAGAAGTAAGTAACTGATCCACCCAACTTCTGACATCACTGTCAAGCTAGAAACACTCCCGATGTTGAAGCTCCATGTGTCGCTAATAAGTCCTCCCTCTACTGACCTCTGTGTTGCTACAACAACTCCCTACATCTCGCATTGTTGCACACCTCTCTGTGCCATCCTGCACTGGTGCAACACTCTATGTGCCTCTCGCACTGTTGCAATCTGCTAGCCTCGCGCTACCTGGGGACTCCTGCACTGTAGCACTCTCTACCGCTTCATCTGCATCTATCTCTACCTACATCCACCAGTCCTTCTACTCTCTCTTCGGGGTTCCCGTAGCAAGGTATAATCCAAGAGGTTGGGTACCTCAAGGATCCTACCCCTCATCGCCTATAGTCCTCCTGACTACAACTTGATATCTCCCCACCTCTTCTCTAGAGGTACATGAGCACTCATGGCACAATCGTCATCCTCCTCGACTTCTTTCTCCGCCTTCGTTGGCGCTGCCTTAGAGTCAGATGCCTCTCCTTTGTTCTTCTTCGTCAGACACTGGTTCGCATAATGACCTCGTTCACCACAGTGGAAGCACTTGACCTTGGAGAGGTCCTTCTTCTTCCTCTTCTCCTGCTTTCCTGCAGATGCCAGAGCCGCATCCTCTTCTTCTTCCTTCTTGATCCCGACCCCTTTGCTGCTACTTCCCACCTTGCTTAATCCCCTGATCTCCTCTTGACGAAGAGCCACCCACAATTCTTCGCAATCTGGAAGATCCACCCAGCCCAGTATCCCATGGACAAATGTCTCCCACTCCTCGGAGACTGCGTTATGTGTGGTCCTTACCATCAACCCTTCATTCGGCGTGGCTCCTATGGAAGTCAGATGGTCTCGCATCTCCTTCAACTGACCAAGGAAGTGATCTACCTGCTCTCCCTTCTGCATCTAGTATGACCTTAGTTGATTCTCAAGAAACATCTTCCTCTGCACGGAGGTATGCTGGTACAATGTCTTCAAGGTGTCCCACATCTCCTTTGTCATTTCCTTCTCAGCAATATGTTGGACCACATGATCCTTGACCCCATCAAGGATGATGCATTTTGCCTTAGCCATTGCCTCCTCGTACTTCTCATTAGCTATCGAGTCAACTAGGATAGCCATTACTCTCAAGGAGAAGCCCTTGATGCGATGTCTATCTAGAATGGACAAGATCCTTGCCTTCCAGGCCACAAAGTTGGACGCTCCATCTAGCCTATCCCGATCTCTCAGCCCATTCACGGCCATCACTCTGCTCTTCTGTCGTCTCCTCCGAGTCTCTCTACATCCCTCTAGAAGTTCTCCTTTTGACTCCGGTTGACTCTCTCTACTTCCCGCCGGAAGTTCTCTGTTGTACTCCCTCTAAGTCTTGATTTCCCTCCTGGAAATCCTTCTACCAATCGTCAAGTTTCCCTTCTTCGATCATCTGTGCACCCACAACACTGATCCGAATTCCTTGGCTAGAAATCCACCTCGATAGTAACTCCCCCTACCTTGGTTTTGCCATGTTAGATAATATTCTAACCAGTGTTGCACGAAGCACCCCCCCCCCCGGTTCCAAGCCCCGAAGTGCGTCCCGTACGGAAGCGCCTAGGAAGCTTGGCCAGAAGCAGCGCTTCCAAATTCGAAAGCGCCGCTTCGGCTTTTTTAGCCGCTTCCTGGAAATTTGGAAGCGTTGTACGGAAGCGCCGCTTCCGAAGCGCGCTTCGTACGGCGCTTCGGGCGTCGGAAGCGTGGCGCTTCAGAGGAGGAAGCGTACGCTTCCGTACACTTCCAGAAAAGCTTCCGGAAAAGCGTTTAGAAAATCTTTTTTTTCAATTTTTTTTTTTAATTTTAGGTGAGTTTGCTTGTTGGGGGTGGGTCCACCTTGGGTTAGGGTGACGAATGAAGGCAAAAAAAAATATAAATATAGCAGATGCTCCCTCATGGTAATGTTAAATTCTTAAAGTAAAAGTGATATTCTCCTTTATTTTTCATTTTCATCCTTTTACTTAAATTTTTAACATTACCATGAAATGACTCAGGATGTTTGAGAGTGGTTCCAGCCTCATTGGACTTCATATGGAGAAAATAGAATTTCATATCCTATTCAAAATTTAGCAGACTTAACAGTTTTCAGGAATTCGGGATCAATGGGATTGTGGCATTTCATTAGATTTTATCAAGTATGAAGGTATGCGATTAGCATTTAATCAAGAGCACCAAGCCCTATATGTACCCTAGTGTTGGTGGTGTTAATTGTTGAACTCCTTTGTCACGCGGCATGCCCTTAGCAAAAAATGACCTTTCAATCAAGTCAAAATCATCGATCAAACATGTTAAGCTTTTTCTACCATATTTTAAGTCTTGAATTAGGTAGTTTGATCAAAATTGGGCAATGTTGACTAATATCCCTAGACAATCGAAAAAGAGGCAAAGGCTAGACAAGAGGAGAAGAATCTAGATTCTAGATCATTAATGTACAATGGATGTTATATCTATCTTGATTTATGCAAAAATATGCATGTTTTCATGTCTTCTACAATTAATTGGGTATTTGAGATGTTTGTTTTGAATATAAATGCAAAAAAATAAAATATGTATATATATATATAGCAGACGCTTCCGCGGACGCTTCGCTTCCTATATTTTTGGAAAATGACGCTTTGGCGTCCCCGCTTCCAAAAAACGCTTCTGCTTCGCTTTCGCTTCGTGCAACATTGATTCTAACCATAGTACCCCACGTGCTTTGCTCCTGCAAACTACCCACAGCTTCCTATGCCCCAGCGACTAAAGGAATGAGTCCCAACATCTACAGATCATCAGCTGAAAGAAAAAAACACACAAGTGACACTGTTATTTTGGACAAATGTCACCGGAAAAACCCAATGCGCGAAAACCGGTGTAGCTATTCTGAGGGTTTATTATTATGCAGTATTTCCTTGAGTACAACTGGGTGCCTAATCGGCTCACTCGACAAAGAAAAATACATGACAGCAATACCTCTCTATTCGGAAACAGGTATTCAGAAAACTTGTCCCAAGAAACCCTCTACAATGACTCTGAAGCTCTGCACTGGCCCTTCTGGCCTCTGCGTTAGCCTCAAACCTCTCTGCGTCAGCTCTCTGAGGCACTGCACAGCCTCTGGGACCCTTTGTGTCGCTCCAACTATGCTGCGTGGATGATGCGGTCCCTCTGGCCTCTGTGTTGTCTCTGTTGGGCTATGCTTGGCCTGCTCTGGCTGCTGGTCTCGCTCTCTGCTTTTATGCTAGTCTCTTGGCACTATCTCTGCCTCTCTGTCCAATACTCATTGGCCCTCGTTGATGCCCATTGATTCAACTTTGCTTAGCAACCCCGCTCTAGCAAATCGAATCACTGATCACTCTAGTGTGTTCTCCAACTGACCCTCAAGCCTCGTGTTATACATTTCTAGTTGGTCCTTCAACAGTCGAGATTAAATCTCTAATCAATGGCTAAGATTAGATTTGGCTTGATCCATGACTTTTGGAACCTTCTAACCCACTTTTATATTAATACCTATTAATATTTTATTTTTCCTAAGTTTAGAATTAGGAACTCCATTAAGAATATTAATTATTTTAATATCTCCCAAACCAGGTACAATCTGTCCAAACCATTTCTGGGTCTTTGAGATCTCATGTGCTTTAGCCTCTCCACCAATTTTCATGGCTAAATCACATCCAATACTACCCCAAATCAATACTACCTCTTAGCGAGGACTGTGCTCTAGTAATACTCCACACTGAGCATCACTCTGATTATACGACACTGGTACCTGTGTTGATGCTAGGCCTCCCCTCCTAACATCCTCTGCACTGCTGCATCCTGTACTGATGACCATGGCTCTACCGCTGCCACTGCTACATCTGTATGGCAGCTCCCTCTGCATCCGTGTTGTTGTTGGTCCTTTCTCCCAACACTGTATCTGCACTGCAACCCCCTCTCATCATGTTGCATCGTGCTACTGCCAACCACTACTTCACTGCAACTCAGTTACTAAGAAGTAAGTAACTAATCCACCCAACTTCTGGCATCCCTGTCAGGCTAGAAACACTCCCAATGTTGAAGCTCCCTATATCGCTAACAAGTGCTCCCTCTACTGACCTCTACATTGTTGAAACAACTCCCTGCATCTCGCACCGTTGCACACCTCTATGTGCTATCCTGCACTGGTGCAACACTCTCCATGCCTCTCGCACTGTTGCAGCCTGCTAGCCTCATGCTGCCTAGGGACTCTTGCACTGTAGCACTCTCTGTCGCTTCATCCGCATCCGTCTCTACCTACACCCGCCAGTCCTGCTACTCTCTTCGAGGCTCTCGTAGCAAGGTATAATCCAAGAGGTTTGGTACCTCAAGGATCTTTCCCCTCATCGCCTGTAGTTCTCCTAACAATAACTCGATTTCTCCCCAGCTCTTCTCTAGAGGTACATAAGCACTCATGGCACAATCGTCATCCTCCTCGACTTCTTTCTCCGCCTTCGCTGGCGCTGCCTTAGAGTTAGATGCCTCTCCCTTGTTCTTCTTCCTCAGACATTGGTTTGCATAATGACCCAGTTCCCCACAGTGGAAGCACTTGACCTTAGAGAGGTCCTTCTTGTTCCTCTTCTCCTGCTTTCCCGCAGATGCCAGAGCTGCATCCTCTTCCTCTTCCTTCTTGATCCTGACCCCTTTGCTGCTACTTCCCACCTTGCTCAATCGCCTGATCTCCTCTGGACGAAGAGCCGCCCACAATTCTTCCCAATCTAGAAGATCTGCCCTGCCCAGTATCCCCTGCACAAATGTCTCCCACTCCTCGGAGACTACATTAAGTGCAGTCCTTATAATCAACGCTTCATCGGGCCTACCTCTTATGGAAGTCAGCGGGTCCCAGATCTCTTTCAACGGATCGAGGAAGTGATATATTTGCTCCCACTTCTGCATCTAGTATGACCTTAGCTAATTCTCAAGTAACATCTTCCTCTGCACAGAAGTATGCTGGTACAATGTCTTCAAGGTGTCCCACATCGCCTTTATTGTTTCCTTCTTGGCAATACGTTGGACCACATGATCCTTGACCCCATCAAGGATGATGCACTTTACCTTGGCCATTGCCTCCTCGTACTTCTCATTAGCTACCGGGTCAACTGGGATAGCCGTTATTCTCAAGGTGAAGCCCTTGATGCGATGTCTATCTAGAATGGACAAGATCTCAACCCATTCATGGCCATCTCTCTGCTCTTTTGTAGACTCCTCTGAGTCTCTCTACTTCCCTTTGGAAGTTCTCCTTTCGACTCCTATTGAGTCTCACTACTTCCCGCCTGGAATTTCTCTGCTGGACTCCCTCTGAGTCTTGATTTCCCTCCTGGAAATCCTTTTGCTAATCGTCAAGTTGCCCCTCTCCGATCATCTGTGCACCTGCAACACTGATCCGAATTCCTTGGCTAGAAATCTGCCTCGATAGCAACTCCCTCTACCTTGGTTTTTCCCTGTTAGGTATTGTTCTAACCACTATACCCCACCAGCTTCGCTCCCGCAAACTACCCACAGCTTCCTATGCCCCAGCAACTGAAGGAATGAGCCTCTAGGCTCTGCGCAATCACGGCACTTGATAAAACAACTCCCTCAACCATTGCGTCCACCCTCCTAGTCTTTGTGTGACTCTGTGTGAGCATGTCTCTACCCTCCTCGGCCTCTGCCATGGCCTCTCTCTGGCCCGCACTGATGACGCAGTCCCTCTACGTCAACCCTTTCTTTGTCGCTTCTGCAAGGATCAGTTTTCTGTTACTCAGGACAGTTGATTCTGCTGCAAATGCTCTGCTTAGTTGATGCCTTCAACTTTCCTGTGATCTACAACCACGCTCTGATACCATGTTGAATTTTATAATTCTATCCGTTAGAAAATTAATCTGTATTCTGCTGGTTTACTTCTTCTACTTGTAAATTCTGAACAAGTTATTTAAAACATATAAATAACGAAATAAACACAATACAGTGTCAACATCTACAAATCATCAGCTGAAAGAAAACAAACACACAAGTGACACCGCTATTTTTGGACAAATATCCCCGAAAAAACCCAATGTGAGAAAATCGGTGCAGCGATTCTGAGGGTTTATTATTATGCAGTATTTCCTTGAGTACAACTCGGTGCCTAACTGGCTCACCCGACAAAGAAAAATACACGGCAACAATACCTCTCTATTCAGATACAGGTGTTCAAAAAACCTGTCCCACAAAACCCTCTCCAACGACTCTGAAGCTCTGCACTAGACCTTCTAGCCTCCATGTTAGCCTCCTGCTACTCTGCATCAAACCTCTTTGCGTCAACCCTCTGAGGTACTAAGCAGCCTCTGGGACCCTCTGCGTCACTCCCACTACTCTGTGTGGATGACGCATTCCCTCTAGCCTCTACGTTGTCTCTGTTGGGCTCTGCATGGCCTGCTCTGGCTGCTACTCTCACTCTCTACTTCTGCGCTGGTCTCTTGGCACTGTCTCTGCGTCTCTGTCCAATACTCACTGCCCCTCACTGCTGATCACTGATTCGACTTTACTTAGCAACCCCGCTCTAGCAAATCGAATCATTGATCACTCTAGTGTGTTCTCCAACTAATCCTCAAGCCTCTTCTTATACTTTTCTTGTTGGTCCTTCAACGGCCGAGATTAATCTCTAGTCAACGGCTAAGATTATATTTGCCTTGATCCATGACTTTTGGAACTTTCTAACCCAGTTTTATATTAATACCCATTAATATTTTATTTTTCCTAAGTTTAGACTTAGGAACTCCATTAAAAATATTAATTATTTTAATATCTCGCAAACCGGGTACAATCTGTCCAAACCATTTCTGGGTCTTGGAGATCTCATGTGCTTTATCCTCTCCACCAATTTTCATGGCTGGAGCATATCCGATGCTACCCAAAATTAACAGTTGGGAGAGAGTTGCAAACTCATCTAGGTTGTGGGCCTTTTGAGCCTTTTGAACCTCTTTTGGAGAGTTTTTTCCATCTTCAAGTTTGTTGTTGTTATATTTTTGGGGAGAGAGTCTAGCTTTGTTAGAATCCCATCTTTGTAAAGATCTCTCTCGTATTGTGGGCTGCCTTCTTAGAGGCATTTTTACAGGGCTAATAAAAGATTAAAAAAATTGTTGGAGGGAGCTTGGGATTTTTCTCATGCCATCACCCTTCCTCATTTAAAGTAGGGATTCTTGTGGGTGGCCAAATCTTGTTTTTAGTTTTTTCTTAGCTTTCTAGCTTTTAAATTTCATATTGTACATGCTTAAAATAAATACATTTCACTCCACATGCAAATTTTTACTAATCTTATATTTAAATTCCCACATACATACGCTCTCAAGTTTTGCAAACTATTTCTCTTTGAAGCATTAGTTTAATTTGGGGAATTAACACAATTTTCACTTCATCTAGGCATTTTAGTATAGAAAGGCCCCAAGCCTCATTAAAACTTACCTCCAACTTAAGTTGGTTGAATAGACTTTTAGGGACCCTCTACCTCTATTGACTCCTCATTGTGAGATCCAAACATTTGGGCGAGGATGAGGTTTGAGGACTAGAGTTCAATTGTAACTTTGCCTTAGCACTAATTAATAAAATGAACCAAGAACAACATTCCATCACATTTCCTTTGGTTTAAAGTCTCACATGCAAATCTTATTTCAAGAGGCACTTTGGATGCAAGCATTGTAATCTCTTTTAATTTTGCAACAAGTTTAATTTTCTCGTACTTGGAAATTGAATCATATTTTGATTTAATTGCATATTGTCATGAATGGTTGATTTCACTTTCAAGTACTATTATTTTGGGTTGCAAACTTAATTGCATGTTGTCATCTTGGTCTAACATTTTATTTATTTTTGTATCTTTTTCAGCAAGATAGTTTTCATGATTTGATTTGTAGACTTATTCGTCTTGAAAGCATTTATAATATCTTGTGCTAACAATTTATTGTTTCATTTTTCAGGGTTATTTTGGCTTTCCATTTGAAAGCATTTCACTTCATTTTAAGCAAAATACAATTTCATTTCTTAAAGAGCAAATACTTGGAAGGCACTGATTGTTTATGTATTTCATGCTTATCTTATGATGGTTATTGCTCATATCAGGTTTTGCTTATAAATATTAAATAGATAATCTATTTAACTCTAGCAATTCTCCTAGAAACTCACATCCTTTTTCACTTAACTTTTCACTAGGGACCACCCCCCTTAGCTAACCTAGGAGATAGCTCAAACGGAGAGAGTCGGGATTAGTTTGACAGCGCCTTCTCTAAGTTCCCTGCCACCAACCACACTTTGTGGGGTTGAAAGCTTTTATCACTAACTTGTAGGTAGGTGTAGGCGGCAGGGTCAACAGGTCGCAATTTTTCAATAACTCACAATAATAGTTTTGTGATATCGCTAATATCGTGGCTCACATACATCGCATTCTGATCACAATAATAGTTTTGTGATATCGCTAATATCGTGGCTCACATACATCGCATTCTGATCACAATAAAAGTTTTGTGATATCGCTAATATCGTGGCTCACATACATCGCATTCTGATCAAATCATATCATTGTATTGGCTTATCATTGCTCTTATTCGTATGGATTGAAAGGCTCGCATTTATGGATCATTTCTTATATATTACAGTTCACATTTTGGCTTGCAGATGTAATTTGTGGAGACGTGCTATTGATTGTTGTGACACGCTATCAACTATAGTAGGCTCATTACAGTGGTTTGAAAGTTCATACCTACCTACCTATGGCTCAGTATTGACTAGGGCTTGTGGTTCATCCTTTCCGTGGCTCGCTACAAGGATTTACATCTACAAGGAACCCGGCGTTCCGGGCCGTACCGGTACCCGAAACTTTGGTCGAAACTCAACCATCATGTAATCATCTATGAGAGTTAATATAGACTTGTTTTCCCTTCTAAATTGTCATCTATGGGCCTTATTCCCTTTTTTCTTGCAAAGATAATGTGTTATTCACTTATTTATTTATACATATATATTTTTATATATACATATATGACGTTTCGGCTAACGTTTCGACCAACGTTTCCATTTTTGGAAGGTGACATTTCTAAACGTAACCGTTCCGAAAACTCCGAAACATTTCGGAGTTTTGCGCAACTTAGATTTACATCAGGACATTTTAAGGCTTAATGAGACAATGGTTATAGTTTTGAATGGCATCGAACTGAATGGCATCATAGCACAGGGTCTCGTTGACTTCAATACAGTAGCTCGTAGCTCCCTGGCATCGATTATACTAAATAAGAAAATATAACTTGACAGTAAGGTTGTTGTTGGCCTTGAGACTTTGTTGACAACAACATCAATGTCTTGGCAATAATATACATATAAGTGACATGTATAGCAACAGTGTAAAGCCAACCTAGAGCCTTGAAAGAAGATAATATATGGTAGTGATTTGTTATAAACTTGATATGACAATCACCTTGGACAGTGATAAGCTTTAACAATAATATGTAAAGCAATATGACCACGATGACAATAATGCTTGGGAAGTAATCTTGATTTGAATACTATCTTGATATAATTGAAACATTGACTAAGGCAAGAATGTTGATAGCTCAAGGTCTCCTTTGTAGAGTCAAAGGAGCTCAATGTAGGAGAAGTTAAAGCACCTATTTTGAAGTTGAACACTTGTTGAAGAAGTGTTGACACGTAAAGAAAGACTGGATCTTTGCAAAGAAGAAGGAATTCTCTATGGTTCGGTAGCTAATAGTCAGAGTTGTATCTAGAGAAAGATGCCATCTGTTGAAAAGGGCTATGGTGAAAAATGACATCTGTTGAAAAGGGCTATGGTGAAAAACGATCATATAGCTCAAATCTAAGAGGGAGATGCTACTATTCATAAAAGATAAGTGCTCTATTTCTCTTGTACCATTATTGTTTCCTTTAGTAAATCTAGTTTCTTGCTTTATTTTCATTACTTGATTCTAACTATTCTTTTGTGATCTCCCCGAATAAGATTGCAGGTACATGCTAAAAATTGTCTGGGCTAGGAGAAGTTATAATATCAAAACAAATTTCTATGACCACTTATGGATTCAGAGGGAGCTTTGAATCTTGAAATGGCTATGGATTCAAAGGGGGCTTTGGATCCAGAAGGAACTATGAATTTAAGATAACCTTTGATTCAAAGGGAGCAGTTCAACTCTCAAGTTTTAAGGTATGTCTTTAAGTATTATCTCTAAATTATAATTAGAAGCTAAAGTTGTGATAGGCTTTTAACAAGCCTCTGTCCTCGATGAAGTACATGTACTTTAGGGACAAGCTTGCACTTGTTACAATAAGTTCTCTTAGTGAAAGGGAGCATTAATAAGATAACAATAGGGGCAGTTTTACTTCAATTTCTTTATGAGCCCAATACCAATTTCAGTTAAGCAATCACATAAACATGTAAGTAAAATGTTGATAGAACATAAACATAAACAGTAGAAGACAAGCCAAGACAAGAGGACACAAGATGTGGCACTAGCCAGGGACAAACCCCAATGTGGGGAAACCCTTGATCAAATCTTCTTTTAGTCTTCAATAGTTTAGCAGAGAGAGATAGTACAATTTACAAATTCTGATAATTTAAATTAGCAGCAAAAGAGCCCTAACCAGAAAAGTCAATGATGGTCAACAGGGCAGATTTGACCCTCAAAGATTCGGTCAACTTCAATCAACTTTGGCCTCCAAATAGCAAGATGAAACAGCGCTCAAAACAGTCGAATTTTGCCCAGTCAAACTCTAGTCATACAGTCAACGTGCGGTCAGCCCTAACCACAGTCAACGCTAGTCAAAACTCCTTGATTTTCATGCCCAAAATTGCGGCCTTCTTAGACAGAGATTCCTCACCCAAACTGAAGTCAAAACAGGCCAACGCATCAAGTCAACGCAGTCAAACAGCATCGCTGTAGCTCGGTCAACGTTGGTCAATGCAGCAAACAGAAACCCTAGTTCACGCGTGTGGAGAGAGAGAGAGAACTGCCTCGAATAGTGTGCCCAATCACAAGAGGAGAGACAGATATGCGTGATGAGATGATGGTGAAAATTACTTGAGGTCTCATTTTTATATGCAACGTTGAGGATGAATCGGGGGCTTGTGTGCTTGTTTTGCTTGCTAGCCGACCTTGACAATTTGTCCATAATATAAATAAATTCATATCTTCATTTCTACATGTCATAATCGGATGATCTTTAGATCAATCCTACACCTCTCCGAGAGAGGAATCTAATAAAAATATCAGCTGTCATAAATAAGATGACCCATGTGGAGTTTGGCCCTAGTTGCCAATTGTAACAAAAAGAAATTCTATAAGTCATGATTTTATTAAGGCAGGAAAAAATTGAAAATTTGAAATTTGAATTTGCCTCCAAATGTTAAGGTTGGCTTCACTTCCATAAGGACAAAACGGCATGTCTAATTGTATATAAGGGCATTCTCCAATCTCATTTCACACATCGAAACTCTCTTGCTGATATCTCTGAGGGAGCTGCAGCTTGGAGAAGCAGGAGGAATAGTTGTTTGGGTTTAATCTATCTCCCTCAAGACCGTGTTCATAGAAGGCAGTTGGTTGCAGGCTCTAGGGCTATTCTAGATAATGTTTTGGCATGTCTTATGGGTTTGGATCTCTCAATCAGCAGGACGCTTTTCTTCTATGGTGTCACAGGTAGGTTGCAGGCCTGTATGTCTTGGAACCTCAAGGCTGAAGGCATTTTTGTGGTGTAGAATAGGTCACATGCCTATATCTCTTGTTCAGGAAGGTAGATGCCCAACCAAAGGGCTAATCAACAGCATATATTGACAGCGAAAAAGATCAGAGAAGATTAGAGGCCCGCCGCAGTGATTGTGGAAATCTGGAAGATGAGGAAAGAAGGTATGGCAGGTTAACAGTAAACCCTAACCAGTGATCAGTATTACAACAGCTCCTGAAGCATGTTTTGTCAAATCTGAGGATTGATTGTGCCATCTTCCTGTCTAAGGACATTGTTATTAGAACGTCAAATGGCAAGTCAATGTTATTGTACTCTCTCTCTCTGCTGAATTTTTGATATTAATAATAAGAAGAATCGATAAAGGGTTTTCCCCATCTTGGGGTTTTTCCATGGCTTGAGCCAATTCCTGTGTTCTCTTGTCTTGTCTTCTGCTCTTATGTTCAATGTTCTTTCTTCAGTTACTATGATTTCTAATGGAATAGGAATTGCTAATGGATTTATAATTTAATGAAGTATTTGACCTAAGAAAAGATCATGTTATCTCCAAAATTTAACATCGTATCAGAGCGTAATAACAAAAACCTTATATCATTGATATGCCAGTAATATGATGTCAAGATCACACTCTGCCCTAATGAGATGATGAAGGTACTAAAACGGAAGGAGATGTCATAATTTAATCTCTTAGATACCACGAACCTACATTACTTTGATCACCATTGAGCTACCCCCTGGGACTTACCAAAGTTAAAAGGTTTTCTCCCTCTCTAATTTGAAGATTTCAAGATCCACTTCTTGTGCAGCATTCCACAGTCCATAGAGTCTAGTCAACAAAGTTCTTCCAGTGATTTCTTTCTTTTTCCACTCTTTTCCACTATAGTCTATGGGATCTTGGATAGACGGTGATCATGTGCTCTGTTAAGGCACTCCTTGATTTGATGTCACATTAAAGTCAATATCATATGGATTAATGAAATCAGTCGCCACTTCAGAGAACAAGTTTTGCCCTGGAATATTGGTGCGGAAGGCAAACCAAGCCCACTCTCGATGAAGATCGTTATTTGGAGGCAGAGAATAAGATGCTCTGGAATCATTAGTTGTTATGGATAAATGATCAGTGGCAAATATATTTTCTGGCTGATTATCCTTTTTACAGCTCTCTTGTTGTTTACCTTCTTGTATTTGTCCGTAAGTTTGTTCACATCGAAACCAAGGCACCCCTTCAGATGATTCACAAGGTTCTAAGTGTTTTATTTGAAGTCGGGAAGTGTACCACGTTGTTTTAACAGTTTGCATAGGGTTGTGCCTGCCATCCGAGAGCAACAACATGTCTAAGAAGATGATTTATCAAATTTTGAGAAAGACAGTGAAACTACTCATTATCCTTTACAAAAGGAATCATCAATTTTGCAACTGTTCAGCAACAGTGATAGTACAGGTCATCAATTGTATTCATGTCAAGAGTCCTTGATGAAGGCTAATAATTTCTCTGAATAATATTCCTGTGATGCTTATGGACAGTGAGACAGTACGCCTACACACCTTATATGGTCTAGTGTCAGTAAAACAAGACCTTACTGACAATGAATCTTGCGAACAAGTGAATCAGTGACATTGTTTATGATAAAGGGAGTGACCTAGTAAATTGTGACCTGTGATTGATCTTGGGTTATATGGTTGTGGTCTTCCTGTCATCAATCTTGTAACATGAATCATAGTTGTCATACAACTTGGTAAAGATTGCAATGAACTTGTAGCAATAGAGAGAGAGCATAATAATTCAAGGTCAAAATTGACCTAAATCTCTTAAGGAGGTATAGTCTTCCAGGAAATATAAAGACCTAGAGCTATTAGTCCAAGATAGAACTGTGTGGTTACCTCTACTATGTGTAGCTCTATCCTATGTATGGCATTAGCATCATTTATGCTCTCCTATCAGTCCAGCATTATGAACAATCTCATTACAATCATGTAGCTATGATAATATGTTGTAACTCCAGTAAACTTGCAGTCTTGTTCACAGTCGAAGTTGTGAACAAGACAGATGTAAAATTGGATAACTTATCTTTTGGAAGGTTGCCTATTGAGAAGAAGCTACAGTGATCTACCAGAAAATGAAATTGCATCACCTTTTGATAAGAGGAGCACCTCTCCTGAAGTCGTAGCCTCATGCTAAGTCTCATCTCTCATATGGGAAGATCATAATTGAAGTCCAAATGATCGCCTTAAGAGGGAGTTATAAAGTCCCTGGATTAATATCAGATGTTTACATTCTCAATATTCAAAGGAGCTATACAGCTATTGATGTTGTCTCTCATTATATGCCTTGATTCCAATGGGCAACTACTTATTAAAATAATATGATCCATGGTTCATCGCAGAAAGTTGCAGGGCTGACAGTATGGTAGATGGTAAAAGCACATCTAATGGTTGTATCTCTTAAGGTCCACCTTTATATCTACAAAGTAGACGAACCTCATGATGATCAAATGGACACTTTGCACTTTGGAAAGACAAGCGTAGGTTTGTGATCTCCCTAAACAAGAGGGAGTACTTTGGAAAGACAAGCTTAGGCTTGTGATCTCCCTAAACAAGAGGGAGTAAGAACAGTTAAATATTTTCTTCATTTAGATATGTGAGAAATAGAGGATTACTAAGTGCTGCTAAGATCTTTGGTGCTAAAATGGCTAATTATAAATCAATATGTTTATTAAAAGGTTGTGTATGAATATATATGCTACTGGGTGGAGCTATTGACGATTCGGTCAAAAATATCATCACCTAGATCTGGTCTTGATTTTCATAAAGCAGCCTCGCTCTATCCCCTATATGAAGGGATTTTTGGTCAAGATGGAACATTGAGCTATGGGAGCTCCTGAAGGCTTGGGATACTTATTAAGCTATGAGCGAACATAGGGTGAGTGGTTCACCTTCCCCTGTGACGGATGACATGTGTGTAGGGTGAGTGGTTCACCTTCCCCTACGATTGATGAGATATGCATAAGATGAGTGGTTCACCTTCTCTTGCAGACACCCAGTGATAGATGCATTCAGGCATCTACCTGTGGACATGTCAGTGGGATGTGGTTCATCCTTTCCCCAAATGTAGGATGCTCATTCCCTACGATTGATGGTTGACATGTCGGTGGGATGTGGTTCACCCTTTCCCCACGTGTAGGATCCTTCCTATGATTATTGACTGGCATGCTTGTAGGACATGGTTCATCCTTTCCCTACTCTAGGTTTGCATGCATGTAGGATGTGGTTTATTCTTTCCCTACATATGGTTGTGACATGCATTTGTAGAATGTGATTTATCCTTTCCCTACGTATGGTTGTGGCATGCGTTTGTAGGATGTGGTTTCTCCTTTCCCTACATGTGGTTGTGAGCAGGATGTGATATATTCTTTCCTTGATAGTGTTCCTACATCATCCTACCCATGTAGTCTGGGACACATGGGAAGTACCTCTCATCTGGCCAATGAGTTGGCAAAAGTGGTTTGGGACCATAGCATTACTGTTGGACGCATTGTGTACTGTTGTACTCCCTATGTCTAGGATGCATGATGTTCAAGAACTTGATCTGGGATCAAGTCTAATTAAGGATCTATCTCTGGACTGACTTTTGTCAGTTGAGAGCGGTAAGGTCTTGTGAGACACTCTTAATTAATTCTTCTTCATTATTCATATCAGTGATCAGCAGAGCAGAAATGAGATTGAGATACAAAGATGGTACGTGACGACAAGATAATTCGTGATGGCCAGATGGCATGATAGATTGGCAGGTGGAATTCTCCCTAGTTGAGAGAGAATGTTAAAATTGGCAACTAGGGCCAAATTCCACTATTGGACAACTCTATTGGAAATGATCATTGCATTGAATTCCTCTTTTCGATTAGACCAAAATCGACCTATAGATCACCAAATTTGGATAAGGAAAAATATTTACTTATTTAAAAGAAATTCTATAAGTCATTATTTTATTGAGGCGGGAAAAAATTGAAAATTTGAAATTTGAATTTGCCTCCAAATGTTAAGGTCAACTTCACTTCCATAAGGACAAAACGTCATGTCTAATTGTATATAAGGGCATTCTCCAATCTCATTTCATACATTGAAAATCCCTTGGGTGATATCTCTGAGGGAGTCGTAGCGTGGAGAAGCAGGAGGACGAGTTGTTTGGGTTTAATCTATCTCCCTCAGGACAATGTTCATAGAAGACAGTTTGTCGCAAGCTTTAGGACTATTCTGGATAATGTTTTGGCATGTCTTTTGGGTTTGGATCTCTCCTTCAGCGGGAGGCTTTCCTTCTATGGTGTCACAGGTAGGCCGCAAGCCTATATGTCCTGGAACCTCAAGGCTGAAGGCATTTATGTAGTGCAAAATAGGCCACATGCCTATATCGCTTGCTCAGGAAGGTATATGTCTAATCAAAGGGCTAATCACCAGCATATATTGATAGCGAATAAGATCAGAGAGGATTAGAGGCCCACCGCAGTGATTGTGGAAGTCTGGAAGATGAGTAAACAAGGTATGGTAGGTTAATTATAAACCCTAACCAATGACCAGTATTACAGCAACTCCTCAAACATATTTTGTCGGATCTGAGGATTGATTGTGCCATCTTCTTGTCTAAGGACATTATTATTAGAATGTCAAATCGCAACTCAACGTTATTGTACTCTCTCTCTCTCTCTCTCTCTCTCTGTGCTGAATTTTTTATATTAAAAATAAGAAGAATCACTAAAGGTTTTCACCATCTTGGGGTTTTTCCCTGCTTGGGCCAATTCCTGTGTTCTCTTGTCTTGGCTTGTCTTCTTCTCTTATGTTCAATGTTCTTTCTTTAGTTACTATGAATTCGAATGGAATAAGAATTGCTAATGGATTTATAATTTAATGAAGTATCTGACCTAAGAAAAGAACATGTTATCTCCAAAATTTAACATCCTAAAGGGCTAGACTTTGTGCGCAAAGCTAGATCTAAATAGAGAAGTTGGGGTTCTTCCAGTGAATCGCCTAGTGTTGTAGTTGCTACAACACCCTCCAAATTTTGACTACATCATAATGAGGTTTCATGTCACAGTCACCAAATTGTAACTTCTCCAGATGTGAATACAAGAGCGATATTTTGTTCCATGTATTCTCGCCACAATTTTGTGGAATGTAATTTTGTAATTTCAAAATAAGAAAATGTAAAAATGTGTGGAAGCCCAAGGGTCACACATGGAATGTGAAGAGTCACTAGGGAGTTCAAAGGTCAAGTAGGAACTCAAAAGAATGGGAGAGGTCAAGAGCCATATGGGAGGTGAAAGGTCACCTCATCTGTTATAAATAAACCCTCATAACTCAAGCAAAGGACTTTTCACCTTGGCTTCTCAAGCTAGGCATAGGAGAGAAGATCATTCTTTTGAGGAGCAAGTGGTGGCTTCATGTTCCACTATTGGGGCTAGTGATGCAACATTGTAATTGTGTATCTTGATACTTTCACTCAATGTTTTGAAGCTCTCAGAGCCAGGCGTACTTTTGTGCATGTATCGTGAACATTGTAAGATTATTCTTTCATGTTTGCAATGTATGTTTGTTTTCTTATGTACTAAAAAATGAACTATTTCATAACTCGTTGGCTTTGGTATGCATCTTAATTGAGTTGTGTGTCCTTACTCACTTTCATGTTCATTGTTACTTTGTGAACTATTTTGCAAATTAATCAACGATTATTTCTATGTATGTGTGTGTCTTTATTAGGATAGTACTATTACTTTTCTTCTAAAGGCTCACTCTTTCTTTTCCCATCCGTGAAAGTACTTTGTACACATTGCAATTGTTTGTTTCATAAATTTCACTTGCTTACCTCAAAAGTATATGCATGCTCTCTTATGTTGTAAATTGCAGCCAAGGCAAATCATTAAGATTATTATAATGGCAGCAAGGCCTATTCCTAGATGGGGCTCCTATCTCAAATGGTGTGAGGTCTACTTGGGACTTCATACCGGGGAGACCCCTTTCACTTACCAGCTTCCGGCACCGTCAGTAGGTAGGACCGATGAAAGACTAAAGGATGGTTGATTTAGATGACCTTTGAGCCTTGGACCTGCTATAAAATCGAATTTCCAGCAAACTGCAAATTCAAATTTTTTAGAGCTCTTGAGGTCAAACCCTCTTGGGTATTCACCTAGAAAATTTTTTCAGCTGTAAATTAAACTTTTAAATTGTTGAAATAAATTATAAAAATAAATTTGAGCTAAAACAAGATAATATAAGTTACTTTTAGTACAAACCCTTGTTGAGCACCCTTTTGGTGAAATATGCAATCTAAAATTTAATTACAGCAATATGTTCCTGCAGAACTGCACGAAGAAACTAGATATACCTATGTAAAATGTCGCGAATAAAGCTTTTAAAACAGATATACCTATCATTTGGTTAAAATCCAAATTAAGCTCTTTTCTCCAAGGGTTTTACTAGCTATAAAGATATGCAAATTGCAACAAGCTAATAAATAGAAAAAAAAAGACCAAAAAAAAATTGACTTTTTAAAGTAAATGGGGTTGAATAGTGAGGTTTTACCTTTGCCTACTTACCTCACCAATTTGTAAAGTTGTAATCACAACCCTTCTTTTGTCGATCTTTTCCTTTTGATATTAAAGAGTGAGAATTTGAGGGTGAAACTATCCCACAATCTTAGCCTTGAACTTGCTCACAATATTCTCTTACTCACTAGGAGGCCTTGTTCATTCGAAATGCTCCAACCAAAGGAGAAACTATAGCACTAATAGCCCACAATTTTGAATGTAGATTCCCCCTAGAGTGCTTGTCCAACACTTGGGAAGCTGTATTTTTAGTGGCCCCCAAAAGGCAAGATTGAGATCGTCCCTTCCACATGATCGTTTGTCCCTCAATCGATCCCTACCTTGATCTTGTGACAGAAGAGGTGTACTTACAAAAAACAAATTCATAAAAGGCACAGTGACAGAGGTGAAAAATCAAGAAAGAAAGGAAAAAAAGAATCAATTCAATATAACTCAATGCACAAGAGAGTACTTTTTGCAAACTAGTTTCTTTGTATTATGGCATCAAATGATCTCACATTCAACAACCTCAAATGGGAGGAAAAACTAGCTTTTTATATAACTTTTCATAACAGCTAGTTTCATCCTTCCATTAAAATAATACTATTTGACTTGTCATCCACAATCAATTTGGAGACTAAGCTGTCTCGCGAGAATAAATGATATTTTATTACGTTTAGTACATTGAGTTTTCCCTTTAAGTGGGTCAGAATGCCTCATCACTACCAAGAAAATCTAATGCTTCACTATTAAAGGGTCCGGAAGGCAACAAATAGAAGAATAGTAGTCTAATATGTATGATCCAATATTCCTCCTTAAGCCTCCAACATTCCACTTGTAGAAATCGACCTCTCCTTGGTAATGCAATTAATCCCCTAGGTAATTCGCTCCACTTGTAGAAGACTAGCAACTTGAATTGTAACAGTTACTTTTTTGTCCACGAAAGCATCTTCTTAGGCATACTAACTTCTAATGGCTATTTTGACCTCTCCAATGGCTACTCTGTCTTTGACTTGACCTTTCCATGCATTACCAAGTCAAATTATCCCACCTTACCAATATCTCCAATGCCCTAACCTAGTTGGAAAAGCGTTCAATGCTATTTTGTGCGTTTTTGTACCTAATGTCACACCATATGCTTAGTCACCTAAAGAATTCCAAGTCATTGCCACATAAGCCTAGTCACACTCCCTAAGTCTTGGTCAAACTGAGGATCTCCAATGCCCTTGAGGAATAAAATATTCTGAGAAATAAGTTTTGTTCCTCTTGGATGCATGTCCAAATTTCCAAAATGACACAATGCTCTACCTGATCTACCCCTGGAAAATTGCATACCCTTGTTCACTACCTTAGAGAAACCATGACTTAAGAATGCCTCATCCAAAGGGAAAAATTTCACATGGCATGTCATCCTCTCACTGACCTCTGCATCTAACAACCTATTGACTTTTTTTAATTCTAGAATCTGGGACCACTTTGCATTGGGAAATGTGAAAATGTCAGCAACTACGAGATTGCTATGTCTGATAAACATCTGAGAGATATGAAAACAAAGCCAAGGCCACCTACAAACTTTATGGACAGCTAACCATACAGAAAGACATAGGTACACTCAACATGGGTTGGATTGGCCCCTACATTAGTGATCATCCTTACAAAACAGGGCTCGCATAGAACCTAAGTCGACATATATGCTCATCATACGCCCTCCAATCCTATACAGGGCAAAAGGTACTTGAAATGAACTCAAAGGGACCAACCATGACCCAACCAAAACAAGGCGAACTCAATATGACACAAGGTCTAGGATCCCTAGAGGGCCTCACATGGTTGTTACATGGCTTTTGACTTGTGACCTTGCGTTTTACAATGTTATTTAATGATGTTGCAATGAATATAGGAACCCCTATTGAAAGAGGGGTAACAGGTTTCCTTTCATCTCTTTTATCCCTTGATTTTATCCATCATTTTCATATCTTGTCGATATCCCATGTCCATTTCCATCCCATTTCTACAACAATACATTTTGTTAAGGCTTACTCTTCTTGCATCCTCTAAGACCCCCACTCCATAACCTTAGCAATATTATTTAAACAAGCCCCCCTTAAGTTGGAGAAGAGCAAACTAGAGGAGAGAGGAAAAGTTATTATGGTGACAATGGGTACCCTTTTTGAATTACATAAGACTAGCCCCTTGATGCTTTGGACTTTACATCAAGGGTGCTATATTTTGTTGTAATAGGTTTAATGTACCCTGAAAAGAATCATTGTATTGCTACATGAAACCCTAAAAAGGAGGGGGTGCATTCTAGTCAAATTTCAAGTCATTTTAAGAAATTTTTTGGAGACCCAATATTGCAAAGATCATGAGGATGAAATTTCAAGCCAATGCTCAAGCCCAATATTGCTCTAATGCCATGTAGGAAAATAGGGCATACATTTTGTATATACAAGGATGGAGAAAGAAAATCAATAATTGACTTTATTATTAACATTGAAATGATGAATGTCATATCCTGCAAGCACTAGTAGATTTTAAGGGTTTTGTTTTGTAAAGCTGCCAAGGTTCAAAATTCATGGTAGTCGAGATAAGACACCAAAAAAATTCTAGCCATGTTAAAGGTTGGTGTGATGTTGAAGTCAAGAAGGGCATCAAAGCAAGTTGAAGGTTATTAGAGCAAAAGATCAAGATCTATAATGAAGAATCAAACCCTAGATCGAAAAAGCAGTTTGCAACAGCAAGAGCTTTTGTTTCTATAGTTATCATGAAGAGGCCACAAAGACCCTCACCAAGTTGTCTACAAGGCAAGATAGCTCGAAGAACTTTAAATATGAAGATCACATCATCTTAGAGAAAGTCGAAACCCTAGAAGCATTTTTGATCTACACTACAAGAGAAGTCGAAGTATATTAAAGGCAATGCCTTGAAGCAACAAATCATCCTCATCAAAAGGAGCAACCTTTTCTATTGAAGAAAGGCTTTTTCATTTGGAAGAAGATCATCCAAGAGGGAGCACTAACACATATTCTTCAACCATCATCAAAGTGATCAAGTAGAAGAGTTCATCTTCACTTGTCAAGTAAGTATCTTTCACTCTTTAATTAAATTTGGTAAAATGACTTCATGTTTGCAAGGAGATCTATAAGTTGGTTGGGTCATCAAAATTCCTTGCATGAAAAAGGAGGATAGACATAGTCCTCTAAGAAGTTGAAGTCATTGAACATATCAAAAGGTCTCCTCTGAATTCATGGAAAGGGATACTTATGAAGGATCCCCTCATATAGCAATATTGGAGACATCAAAGAGATGCAAATGATAAACTCATTCTCTGAAGATACAGTAAAGAAGGTCACATGACTTAGATCTAATCTACACAAAATTAAAGGTATCAAAGGATGAAGGATATCTTCATAATATCTCAACTACGAGATCTCGGAGAGAGAAGAAGATAATCATCATTGATCTATAATGCACTAGCTGATGGATAAGGTAACAGATATCCATTAGGATAAGAAAGTTATCGCATTCAACAACTTGTGATTTCTATAGAAGAAGACAAGTTGAGGGCAAAAGTGTTGAAGGATTAAATGAAAGGATTCGGACACTTTGTCGAAAGGAAAGAAAAACATAGCTAAGTTTCATTGCTATGAACATTACAGGAAAGATTGTACTTAGCTTAAGAAGGACAATAACAAGAAGGATAAAGAAGAAGTCCATTTCACCAAAGAAGTGGAGGAAGCTGAAAGAAGGAAGTCCAAGGAAGAGAAGCATTAGAAGCAAGAGATCGTGACATCACCATAGGAAAACATGAAGGACCACTAGAACAAAATCTATGGTAGTCAACTTTGAAGGATGGAGCCCTTGGTGAATCAAAGGAAAAAGTCATCTAGGACAAGTCTCATCATACATCAGTCAAAAAGGGAAATATTTGTTGAATAAGGATATGTGAGATGGAATCCTCATTGGAGGATTCGCCAATCTAAAGAGGAAGCAAGTGTTTCATCAGGAACTCCAACTTGTGGAGTTTGTGGGATGATGGTATGATGACATAAGAGATGAAGCAGATCAAGGGGTTGAAGATCTTTTCAATCAAGGAAGTTTCTAAAAGAAGCCTAGATGACCTAAAGGTAAATAAGATATGCTTGTATTTAATGTTATAAAGGCATGTCGTATGGCTGCAGGTAACAAGGATCACCACTTCTATTTTAAGAAGTATGATCAAAGGAAAGGAATCTCCTCGTATGAAAGAATGTTGGAAGGCATGAGTCACACTAGATGAAATCAACATAATATGTCCTCATATGAAGTATGAGGTGGTTGACTACGATTGAAGAACTCTGATTGGAAGCCCCTGGGAATGAAGTGTGTGAAAAGTTAGGAAGAGATAGTGATAATATGCAACAAAAAAAGAAGGCATTCAACATCTAAAGTCCAAGAAGATTTGACTAGAAGATCTCCCGGAAGAATGTGAAGACTCTGATGGAAGTCGGAAAAAGATAGAGACCCTTGACACTGAATATCTGTGGGAGATGTGTCAATCTGCATGCAGGATGTTGATACTTACAGGAAGATGTCATGGTGAAAGATCATCACAAAGGTAATTCTAATTTGAAGTGTTCATTGATTATTTTTTAACTAACATCTCGTTGGGCTTATGTAGAACTGTAAAAGGGAAGATTTGTGAATGACTTCCAAGAAGACCATATAGAAGGATGTAATGTCCTTCCGAGAAATCTATGTTGCAGGAAACGTGGGGTAGGAGGGCGTTTCCGTACGGAAACGAGTACGAAATGCTGAAACGCGTTTGGTACGGCCCTGAAACGCGTTTCAGGCCGTACTGCCACGTTTCACGAAACTGAAACGTGGCCAGTACGGCCTGAAACGCGTTTTAGGGCTGTATGACCCACGTTTCAGCGTTTACTTGTGTTTTTTTTTTATTTGTTTTTATTTGTTTTCTAATCTATTCTTACGTTAGCCTAGTGACTTCTAGTTGCTTCTAGATGCCTGTCTAAAGTTATAAAAGTGAACTTTTGCCCTAGTGTTGATATGCAGTTCATGGCAATGTTAAATTCTTAAAGTAAAAGTGATATTCTCCTTTATTTTTCATTTTCATCCTTTTACTTAAATTTTTAACATTACCATGAAATGACTCAGGATGTTTGAGAGTGGTTTCGCCCTCATTGGATTTCATATGGAGAAAGTAGAATTTTAGATCTCACTCAAAATTCAGCAGACTTATCTGTTTTTCAGGATTTCAGGATTGGGGGGATTGCAATGTTTCCATTGGATTTTATCATGTACTAGGGTATGGAACTTGTATTTAATCGAGAGAACAAAGCCCTCTATGCAGGGGAGACTCCCAATAATCAAGAGAATGTAGGGTACTAGGGTATGAAACTTGTATTTAATCAAGAGCACTAAGGTCATTCGACTATGTAGGAGGAGACTCCCAATCAAGCACGAGACAAAAAATTAGAAATTTCTCGTGGCTGATTTTGGATATTTCTATTTTCATTATGTGATTATTCATGAGTAAATGTGATATAAATTTAGATACTTATAATTTATGCATTGACAATTGACAATTTTATCATAATGTAATAAATTAGAATGTATCATATATGCTTTATGATTGCACATATTTCTTAAATGTTAAATGTCCTAATATATATATATATATATATATATATATATATATATATATATTCGCGTATCGCTTCCTGTTTCGGAAACTCGTACCCGTTTCCCCGTTTCGTGCAACCTTGCGAGAAATATGGCATGAAAGCAGAATGACATCAAGCAAAGCCAGATGGAAAATCTGATGGATCACTTTTGATGAGTTAAGGACATGACTAACTCATGGATAAAAGTGATGGATGATTTGTGCCCTATATATAGAAGTTCCCAAAAGTTGAAGACTCCTTAAAGAAATTCATGACATCGAAGAAAGGAGCTCTTCATGCAGCTGATTGTTTTAGGATCTACACATGAAGAGTTGCTATAGGTCCTTGGTTAAGAGGGAGCTTGAGAAGAAGTTTCTTACTTGGAAGAAAGTCAAAAATTCCTAAATCGGAAGCTTCGGTGCATTCCTCTATGATAGGAATGAGTACATTCCTTTAATGGAATAAAACCTCCTGGTATAAAAGGGAGCGATAAACACGTTTTGTTCTTCACTTGGAAAGACAGAATGGAGGATTGTGTAATCAATTGGGATCTAATGCTCGTGTGGGATGAGATAGGGCATCCTGTGAAAGAGTAGTCGTGGAGGACCGATATTCTTTTGGGACTAGGGAGTCCAAGAAAAGAATAGTCCTTATGGAGCATATCCTGAGAGAAGCCGGGTGGGGTATGTTCTGAGAGAGACAATGATGAGTGTGTCTATAAATCATTGGTCTCGCCAACATTGTGCTTTGATCTTGTGGAGAGATAGAGTTGTTAGTCAAGGCCTTGCTATATAACAATGTTGGTTGATATGAAACTATACAAATGAGTTACAAATCTAAATTCTTTTTATGAGAAATTCTTCAGATTGAGAATGACCAAGTACCATTACGAATACCTCCCTAGTTAAGAGGGAGTGTTGAAAAGTGTAACTAGGTTTGGTCTTCGTAATGACATGTAATTGTGACTTTTATGATGTAATAAAGGAAAAAATATATTTTGTATTCCTTGCTTCATGGGTTTCATAAGCAAGAGATTTTATTTGTTAGTGGCTCCCATTGCGAGCCTTAGGATTTGTTATTAAAGTCAATGAATTAATGTCATGTATGAAAAGCTCTTCTTGAGCATATGTAAAATATATATGAGTCAATCTAGCGTCTAGGAAGCTCTCCAAAAGACAAGCACAGTCCTCTTGACGACAGCCTGCAATATGAAGAAAAATAAACTTATGTCGGCTCACCCGAAGTGACACATCAATTCACTAGTTCATGTCGACTTGAGTACATGGATGAACTACTATATATACCCAACTAGGATCTTCACATAAGTACAGTACAGAATTCGGATACCTCTCTAGTTTTCGGTGGGTAATCACAATGACAAGTTCGACGGCAAATCACAATGAATAGACTTCGCAGATTTAAGTCCTTCGATGGTGGAAACAGATAACAGACTTTGTGTGACTGAGTGGAGAATACGTAACAGAATGAGGAAAGGTTTTGTATGGGTACATTATATTAGATGAAATCACAGTCAAAAGACAATTCGTATCCCTCTATGATTTCGGAGAACAAGGGCAAAAAACAGTTCGGATCTATGTATACAGATGGACTAGAAGACAATTTTGGATACCTCGATATTGCAGTAACAGTGTTTCGATGTTGAAAAGAGTCTACAGTTCGGTGATTTAAGAAGACTATGGTTCGGTATAATTTCTAGATAAAGGAACCTCGGTGCTACCACAGGAAAGTATCTAGTGCTAAACACAGTCTCAATAATGATGCAATTCGGACTTGCTTACAGTACAGTGATGAATTTCGGATTGCTATCTCAATGAAGGTCTCTAGTGATGAAGCCTCAACAGTTGAAGAAGAATCTAGAAGACAAAAGCAGACGAGGACTCATTGAAGAAGAATCTAGAAGACAAAAGCAAAAGAGGACACGTATCTTGGTCTTGGAGTGGCTAATAGGTCAAGGGTCTTGGTCTTGGTATTCGTCAATTGGAATCTCTATAAGAAGAATTTCTGTGGGTTTTCCTCTCAAAGAGTGAGAGGTTTTGGCCCTGGCTCATAGCCTACATGATGTGTCTCTTGCACATTTATGTTCATGCATTGGTTATTGTTTGATGAAGAAGAACACTAATAACCTAACGTGAAGAAGATCCTAATCTAAAGAATTAAAAAGCATTCACAAGCAGTTACTAATCTAAGAGAAATCACCTAATGCTAGTGCCCTAGATTTCGAAATTCTTGGTAGTCGAGATGAGACACCAAAAAAATTCTAGCCATGTTAAAGGTTGGTGTGGCCCAGGCCTAGTGCTATCCCCAATTGATTTTGACAGCTTAGATGTTCTTGGTTTGCAGTTTCTTAGACCACATGCTAGTCCCGCAAATCATGGATACACTAGCAAACAAAAGAAAAACAATGCAACAATGCATCTCTCACACACCCACAAATCACCATAGGTCGTATATTTATAAAACCCCTAATTAGTTGGTTGGTTTAGCCTCCTATCAACTAACTACAATATCTAACGTTAACTTATCACTACAATATATAACATTATATTACTCACATATTTAACATATAAAATGACATAAGTATTAATGTTGTTCAATAACAATTCTTAGGTGTTACCACTCTAACGATTATCATGCTTACCAAAGTTGTTGCTATCATATATTGTTGTGATATCGATCATTAAGCTTCATAATTCTATTTGGTTTTGCCAAATACTTTTTTCAAGTATTTTGACAATAACAAAGGACAGTTCACAAATTATCCCAATGAACTCACAAGGATATTGTACACTACTCATTAGAAGCACCTTACAAAAAAGCATTTCTTTAACATACACAGCTCATTGAAATTTTCAAAAGTAAGGAACCAACCATGTTACAAAATAAAGAAGCAAAAAACACCAGAATTTGCTACCAACACCACCAGTTTGATGCCTCAAACATTTGTCTATGCAGATGTACCATAGGTGCATTGTGAAAAAAGATTACCAAAACACTAGGTCAGTGGGAGACTCAAAAGTACAACCAGTAACATGGTTAATACAGTTGCTAATATCTAGATGATTAATACAAAGTTTTTGTTGTTGCCCAAAGTGTACACCTAAAGTGCAACGCTAAGAGTAGGGGTTGTCACTCTGATCCCTACTCACTTTGTTTAGACTCTCTCCTAGCTAAGTCAAGGGGGGTAGCCCCTAGAGACGATGATGAGGGAAAACTTGTTGGAACAAAAATTCCTAGGAGAATAAGGGCAAGGTAATTACTTCTTTCAGTTACTTGAATTAAGGATTATTTGACAAGTGTGATTATGAGATGATCAATGTATATGAATCTCAATTAGAGCAATAAGACAATAGCCAGATAAAAAAATAAATATCAACGCCTTAATAACAATGATCAATAAAGATGTAACACTTCCAAGAGATAATATTTCAAGTTACATGACAAGTAATGCTACAAGACAAATATTAATATGGAAGATATTGAAATATGAGTAGAGAAATACAACTTGCAAGATAAACAAAACTTGTACTTTAGAAATGTGCCTCAATGAGATATAGCAATTACAATGAACAATGAGGAATAAGTACAAGTAAGTGGAAAGTTTATAAGTAAAGATATGCTCACAATTCAATAATATGGCAAGAAAGATGATCTTGGATGAATTAAATGCAAGACTAATCTATGTGAGATGCAAATGTTAATGCAAATTCTTCAATGAGATATCAACTTCAAGAATGATGCTTCAAAACAAGAATGCTTAAGATATATCTAAATACCCATCCACTTATGATTCAATAATTTAAGCCCAAAATTACAAGATTTAATCTCAAAATATTTTTAATGGAAAATGCTTAAAAATGTTCTTCACTTATATTATATTAAGATAACGAAACCAAGTGAGAATTAAAGCACCAAATGAGAATGTTAATCAAAGAAGGGGACATCTTTAAATCTAAAATTGCAAGTGAAATTAAGACATAGACTATTCGAATGCAATATATCAAGTAGCCAAAGAAATTAGACTTAAAATGCAATGTGCATGAAATTAAAAATAAAAGTTAGAAGTTAGATCTAGAAATAAAATGAAAACTAAGCCCAAAATTAGTCACCGCCACAAAAGTCCTCTTTTAGATTTAGAAAAATAAAAACTCTTTTTGAAAAGGGTTTACAAATAGAGCTTTAATACCCATTCTCAAAACCTTACTGAGAAAAAAAAATAAATTATAATGATTTTACAATATTAAACTAAAATAATTTATCCCACAATCAAATGAAACTTGTCCAAAGTAGTTTCGCTCTCCTTCAAAAAAAAGGAAAATTTCGTTCTAGAAACTATACGTCCAAAGAGAGAGAGAATATACGTGCATAAGAAAATGAGAGCCTCATGAGAAAGGGAAAAAATGAAAGCGGCTCCCAAAAATTAAATCTATAATTTTTCGAGCACTATGTAACAAATCGATTTTGAATCTTCCCTTAAACATGTAAACCGTAAAGAAATTTCACAAGGGTTTAAAGAGAGCTTTGCAGCCAAGGAGAGAAAATCTAGAAAATGAATCCGGCTTCAAAATTTCCGACCTTCAAATTTCCAAAGCCCAAAAAATAACTCAGTTTCCTCAAAGATCAAGCATTATAATGAGTTTCACCATATTGATTGGAGATATCCTTCAGAAATTATTGAAAATTTCAATGATGAAATCCCTATAAAAATGCTTACAGCAAGATAAGATATTTAATCAAAACTGATTGCGGCTCTGTAGATAAACAAGGTCAAGATCTCAAAAAAAGAAATTTGTTTTTGGACTGCAGAAATAAATTACAACCACAAGCTAATAATGGTAAGAGATTTGAAGAAAATCTTCAATAAAGATATTTTGTAAAATTTAATAAGGTTTATGTCCTTACAAAAATCCAAATTTAAAATAATGAAAACCCTAGTGGTCTAGCACTTTACACAGAGAAAGGAGGATTTAAACAACGCGCAAGGGATTATGTCTCAAAAAATTTGATCTCCTTTGATACTCCATAAAATCCACCTGCAAGACGATAAAAAAAATAAAAATAAAATAAAATAAAAGTAATATGTATAACATAAACAAATTGAATCTATATATAAAGATTATCTACAAGTTTACAAGTGATGGATCAAAGGATTACGAGTCTAACTCCAATCCTTGATCCTTAAATAACAGCGCTTTTATTAGCAGTTCTATCAATTGAAACACCATATATAAAAGAGTTTAAGATATAAATGAGTTTAAATGAGGATAAAAATAAATAAATAAATAAATAAAAAGCAACATGTATAACATAAACAAAGTAAATCTATATAAAAAGATTATCTACAAGTTTACAAGTGATGGATCAAAGGATTATGAGTCCAACTCCAACCCTTGATCCTTAAATAACAGCGCTTTTATTAGCAGTTCTATCAATTGAAACACCATATATAAAAGAGTTTAAGATATAAATGAGTTTAAATGAGGCACTAGCCAAGAAACCCTGCAAGAAAATCTTCGTTAGATAAGTCTTGGGATCCAATCAGGATGGCTCTTAAGATCTTACACCTTGGGAGTTGGTTAGTCCAACCGAGGGCTTCCCCTCACGCCCAAGTTTTTCGAATATAAGAAGAATCTCTGCGTACTCAAGATCAAGTTGTTAGATCAATAGAAACATAAAATAACAATATAATCCTCAAGAATTAGAGATACCTGCTAATTGAATTTAATTAATATGTCACCTTAGGTCCAATAATCAATGCAAGATACCCATGCAATAAGTTATTCCACAAAAGCTAACTATCAACAACTTCTAAACTATTATTCAGTAGAGCATTAGGAGCAGTATTACCATAAAAAGAAGGAGAGAAACACCACCATCAATGAAAACCCCAAAGACTTTTGCATTATTATTATTCTAGAAAAATTACAAAAGAGCTTTGAGACTCAATACACAACCCAAAGATCAGACGTCTTACAATGAAGATGTTAAAATTGGCAACTAGGGCCAAACTCCATGTGGGTCATCTTATTAATGGAAGCTGTCAGCAACCAAATAAACCCCACTTGTGCTCAACGTTTTAGAATAAATAGCAGTGGCCTTCAAGTCATTTCAACACACTTGGGATCTCTTCCTCTCTACTTGTCTTTGGGTTTTAGTAGGAGGAGATATCCTAAGGGATAACGCTGCCCTAATCTAGACGGTAGAAGTCAGAACTGCCAAGAACAGTCGGAACAGCTGGAACTATTGAAACTGTTGGAACTGCCGGGAAAAGCCAAAACTGTCGGAATTGCCGGGAATAGCCAGAATTGCCAGAACTGCCTAGAACTGCCCGGAACAGCCGGAATTGCCGGAATTGCCGGGAACTACCAAAACAGTCGGGAAAGTTGACGCAGAGGGCAAAAGCCAGAATTGTCGGAAACTGCCAAAACTGTCGGGAACAGCCGGAACAGCCAGAATAGCCGGAACTGTTGGGAACTGTCGGAACAATCAGAACTGCCGAGAACAACTGGAACTGTCGAGAACATTCGGAACTGCTAGTAACAGCCGGAATTAACAGGACTGCCAAACTGTCGAGAACTGTCAGAACTGCCGGGAACAGCCTAAACTACCGGAACTGTCGAGAACTGCGCGAACATCCAGAGCATCTGTTTCCAAAGGAGAGCAGCATGCAAGGGACAACTAACTAACATTGGGACAGTTGTATGGTACTTAGTAGCAAATACACCAAGCATGAAAATTTACAGCTAGCATGCAAGGGACAGCTAGCATGCATCAACAAGCATGTTAAGGACAACAAGCATGCTAGGGACAACAAACCTGCTAGGGACAACAAGCATGCTAGGGACAACAAGCAAGCAAGGGACAAGAAGCAAGCAAGATGCAGCCAACACATAGGTCAGTATGGCAACATGGTGTAGCCATGGCACATAATGCAACACAGTGATGGGTACAGCCATGATTAATGAAGCGTGATGAGATGCGGCATAGTCATGATGGGTGCACCATGGTGCAGCGCGGTGAGGTGCAGCATGATGATGAAATGCAGCACAACGATAGGTGAAGGAGTCACCTTGGAGAATCAGTTGAAGCAGCATATCTTCAACTGATCTCATGTATCATCTTCTTAGAAATGATCTATGCTCTTATCTAGATAAGTCAAAGTGTTGACTTCTATTGTAAACGTACTTCTATTGTAAACGTACTATCTCTCTCTCTCTGTTGAACTATTGAAGAACATATAAGAAGAATTGATTAAGGGTTCCCCACATTGGGGTTTGTCCCTGGCTAGCGCCACATCTTGTGTCCTCTTGTCTTGGCTTGTCTTCTGCGATTTATGTTTATGTTCTATCTGCAGTTTACTTTAATGCTGATGTGATTGCTAATCTGGAAAAGATATTGAGCTAAATGTGAAAATTGAAATAAATTGTTGTAAGCATTGAACATACCTAAAATTAACATGGTATCAGAGCTGAGGTGAGGACAAAGCCCAAGCAAGAGTGAAAGAGCAATCACCGAAGACAGTTGGGAAAGGACAAAAAGATCAATGGATTCTTCATCCCTCTTCAAATACACCAAGGGTGAAGTTGAAGCACAGAATATTATCTGAATGGCGCAGCGGAAGCTTCTGATGGCCTACCTAAAGATCACTTCAATGGGAAGTCCGGATCTAAGAGTGGAAGGAAAGGCAGATGCCTTGGTTGTAATAAGTTCGGCTATTATGCGAAGGAGTGTCTGAGGTAGGGACACATCACTTGATGATGATAACAATCATTCCAAGGACATCTTCAATGATCAAAGGAATGACAGGTAATGCAGGTAATCAAGGAAATGACCGACTCTTCAAAGAAAGCAAGGACCCCCAGGTATGAAGAATCAAATGTTGTTTCTGATAAGATAAAGAAGCATTATCTTGAATTGGCCCTCTCCTTCAGATTCTTTGGGAATCTGGCTTATTGATCGTAGTGCTTCAAGGCACCTCATCAAATAGAAGGGTGCTCTCTCGAATTTGGTAGAAACGGAAACAACCGTGGGATTATACTTGGAGTCGATGCCACCTATACCGGAAAGGGTGTAGGGAATGTTACCCCTCAATTGAATGAGGGTAACTTTATTCACTTACAAGAATCTCTTTTATGTACCTAATCGCAAGAAGAACCTGGTGTCCATCTCGGAAATGGAAATCAAAGGTTTCAGGGTGGCATTCATCGATGGAAAGGTACATGTTAAAAAATAGAATTTTTAAAAGATGCTTTTTCTCATGGGTTCAGGGTTGGCAATTTGCATCAACTTGCGGGATGGTCCATTAGGGATCATGTCAATTGACATATCGCATCTATAACACCGAAGGTTTACAAATGGGGCCCTACCCGACGTGAGTCAGATGGTGATAGGGATGACTGAATTCAAGAAGAGCATGAAGGTACATGTCTGAGATGTAGTGAAGGAAAATCTTATAAGGGGACCATTCCCCTCATGCAGCAGGTCCACAGGTTTGGAACAACCCGAGGAGTTTGAGATCCATGATTGGGAATCTCATGTATACATGTGGAAGAAATCCCTTTATGGCTTGAAGCAAAAAACCTCGGGCATAGTATGAGAGGATTGATAACTGTCTGATGAAGTTGAGATTCACTAGGAGTGAAACCGATCCAAACCATTACCCGGAGGTTGTGGATGATGGAGCTCTCATACCACCACCTTATGAGGATGACCTATTTCTAACAAGCGCAGACCCTCTCATTTGCAGAAGTAATAGGGAGTTGGATTCCGAATGTGGAATGATAAACTGCAAGCCTATGACTACCTCGAGGATCTTAACTTTCAGAAGTTATATGGTAGTGATGTCGGACCAGATTTGGGAAATGCCTTTGAGATTCAAAAACTCATTCGCGTTGATGTTCTTGGTTAACTTATGTCTGGACATATGTTTTGCAATTAGCATGGTGAGCTCATATTTGGTTGAGTCTCACTGGATTGGTGCCAAGAATCTTCTAAGATATCTTCGGGGCACAATCTCTCATGGATTGAGATACAATGCCGAAAATATGAAACTGCATGATTATTCGAATGCTAACTGAGCAGGCAGTGTGGAGGATGACTAAAGCACTTCTTAGTGCTGGTTCTCTTTGGATTCTGCTTCGATATCATGGATGAGCAGGAAGCAGAAGTCGATTGCTATAAGCACCGCCGAGAACGAATAAATAGCTACGAGTATGATCTCATGTGAAGCTGCATGGTTGCAGAAGCTCTTAAGTGAGTTGTTTGTACACATGATGAATACCACTATGATTCTTTGTGACAACCAGAGGGGGGATTTGATTATTGAGGAATCTCGTATTTGATGATTACTCCAGCAAATAGACATCAGATACTGCCTTATCTGGGATATGGTAAGTCGATGAGCGAGGAGGCTCCATCGCATTGAGACTGATGTACAGGTTGCAGACATTTTGTGAAAGCCCTGGGGAAAGGTCGAATCTGTGACTTTCCCAAACGACTTGGAGTAGTTGAGAAACCTTCTTATAAGGGTCTTGTATGTTGCATGCATTGAGCTCTGGGAGCTCTAGGGGGCTTCGGGTACTAACTAGAGCAACATACGACCACAGGGCGACTCCCCCTCCCCTGGTGGTGCGCTATGTACAAGATGACAGGTTCAACCTTCCCCTGTGATACCCCATGGCGACTATGGAACAAGATGATTAGTTCTCCTGCGGGTTGTGGCAACTGTGGAACAGGATGATTAGTTCTCCTATGGGTCGGGATGATTAGTTCTCCCGTGGCAACTGTGAAACAGGATGATTAGTTCTCCTGTTGGTCAGGATGATTAGTTCTCCCATGGCAACTGTGGAACAGGATGATTGGTTCTCATGTGGGCCAGGATGATTAGTTCTCCTGTGACAACTATGAAACAGGATGATTAAATCTCCTGTGGGCCAAGATGATTAGTTCTCCCGTGGCGACTCTGGGGCAGGTTGATTCATTCTCTGTGGACAGGATGATTAGTTCTCCTGTCAAGGCATCCTACCCATACAGTCTGGGACTCATGGGAAGTACCTCTCATCTGATCAATGAGCAAGGAAATGGGGTTAGGAACCATAGTAGTACTATCTATGGACACATCGATGTATCTACCATACTCCCTATGCTAGGATGACCTCCATTGATCTAGGATCAATGAAACTGATCTGGGATCAGTATGAATGGTTCGAGACATTCTCTTGTGATATTGATCTGGGATCAATAAAACTGACTTCAGGCTAGTAAAAGTGATGTGACACACTCTCTTCAGATGAAACTGACTTCGGGTCAGTAGAGAATGGTATGAGACATTCTCGATCAATTCTTCTTCTTCATGGTTCAACAGAGTAGAGCAGTGCAGGGCACTGATGGCAAAGATAGTACAATCAGACATATGGATCAGTGGATGGAGTTCTCCCTAGTTGAGAGGGAGTGTTAAAATTGGCAACTAGGGCCAAACTCCATGTGGGTCATCTTATTAATGGAAGTTGATATTTTTCTTGGATCCCTCTCATCGAGAGGTGTAGGATTGATTTAAAGATCATCCGACTCTGATAAGTATTCATGGAGATATAAATTTATTTGTGTTATGGGACAATTCGTGAAGGTCGGCCAGCAACCAAATAAACCCCACTTGTGATCAACGTTTTAGTATAAATAGAGGTGGCCTTCAAGTCATTTCAAACACTTGGGATCTCTTCCTCTCTACTTGTCTTTTGGTTTTAGTAGGAGGAGAGATCCTAAGGGATGACGTTGCCCTAATGTAGAGGGCAGAAGCCGGAACTGTCAGGAACAGCCAGAACAGCTGGAACTGTCGAAACTGCCGAAACTGCTAGGAAAAGCCAGAACTGCCGGAACTGCTGGGAATAGCTGGAACTACAAGGAACAGCCGGAATTGCCGAGAACTGCCAAAACAGTCGGGAACGCTGACGTAGAGGGCAAAGCAGGAACAGCCGGAACTGCCAAAACAGTCAGGAAAGCTTACGTAGAGCGCAGAAGCCAAAACTGTCGGGAACCGCCGAAACTGTCGAGAACAGTCGGAATAGTCGGAACTATTGAGAACTGTCGGAACAGCCGGGAACGATGACACAGAGGGCAGAAGCCAGAACTACAGGGAACTGCCGGAACTGCGGGGAAAAGCCAGAATTGTCGGGAACTACTATAACTGCCGTGAAATCCGAAACTACAGGAACTGTCGGGAATAGCCGGAATTGCCGAAACTGATAGGAACAGCGGAAACTGCCGGAATTACCGTAACTGTCGGGAACTGCCGGAACATGCGGGAAAGCTGACGCAGAGGGTAGAATCCAGAACTGCCGAGAACAGCCGGAACTGCCGAGAATAGCCGAACTGCCGGGAACAACCGAAACTGTCGGAACTGCCGGAACTGTTGGGAACAGTCGGAACTGCTGGGAACTACCGGAACATCCAGAGCATCTGTCTTCAAAGGAGAGCAGCATGCAAGGGACAACTAACTAACATTGGGACAGTTGTATGGTACTTAGTAGCAAATACACCAAGCATGCAATGTTACAGCTAGCATGCAAGGGACAACTAGCATGCAACAACAAGCACGCTAAGGACAACAAGCATGCTAGGGACAACAAGCAAGCAAGGGACAACAAGCAAGCAAGATGTAGCCAACTCATAGGTTAGTATGGCAACATGGTGCAGCAATGGCACATAATGCAATACAGTGATGGGTACAGTCATCATTAATGAAGCGTGATGAGATGCAGCATAGTCATGATGGGTGCAGCATGGTGCAGCGCAGTGAGGTGCAACATGATAACGAAATGCAACACAACGATAGGTGAAGGAGTCACCTTGGAGAATCGGTTGAAGCAGCATGTCTTCAACTGATCTCATGTATCATCTTCTTAGAGATGATCTATGCTCTTATCTAGATAAGTCAAAGTGTTGAATTCTGTTGTAAACGTACTATCTCTCTCTGTGTGTTGAACTATTGAAGAACATATAAGAAGAATTGATTAAGGGTTTCCCACATTGGGGTTTGTCCCTGGCTAGCACCACATCTTGTGTCCTCTTGTCTTGGCTTGTCTTCTAGGATTTATGTTTATGTTCTATCTGCAGTTTACTTTAATGCTAATGTGATTGCTAATCTGGAAAAGATATTGAACTAATTGTGAAAATTGAAATAAATTGCTCTAAGCATAGAACATACCTAAAATTAACAAAGGAGCATATGCTTCCTTGTATAGAAAAAATGAGAGCTCTAGAGACTCTTCCAAGTGAAAAAACGGATAGATCCATGAAGGTGCACAAATTTGACTTAATCTTGGTTGATTAAATGCTTGACCCATATCAAAATAATCTCCACCGTTGATTGCTTGAGAAAAAATTCGAATTCTTTGATGATGCCTTTTTTCTTGGTCCAAAAAATATTTTTTCTGACTTTTCGCCTCGAAAAATCCCCATTCACTTAACCAACTTGGGCAATAAATTCGATTTTCATTAAAAAATCATTTTTTTGGGGGAATTAATTCCTATTTTCTAGACCAAAAATATTTTCTTGACTTTTTGCTTCCTTGATTTGTGGAGATTCCCTTCTTGGAAAGTGAACATTCCTTTTTTTTAATATTTCTCGCTTGGAGAGAATTTATTCTCTCATTTTTATTTTCTGACCATTTTCTAGCTAATATTTTGTCCTTTTTTCCCAGAAAACCAAAAATAAAAAATAAATATTTTTGACTCAAAATCAATTAATTTTCTGGCTTCAGATTTTAATTTATTTCTGCAAGAAAAATTAATTAATTGACACTAGAGGGTACTAATTACCACCCTTCAACATTTTAGCCATGGTGTCTAAATATAAGGGACCATGCATCAAAATATTTTTACATCAAGATATTACAATTAATTCAACCCTTAAAAGGGGAAAACACCTTTAGACATAGACCCTTAATAATTTACACAATGTTGCGACACAATATGCTCTAATATAGACCAAGTGTGTTTGTAATAAAATAATTTAGCCAAATGTGCTTAAATTATTTCCAAACACACTTTTACAAAAGACTCAACTAAAACACTAGGACTCACCTAAGACTTCGACGATAAATCCCACCCTAGCTTTAGGGTGAGGTTGGAGGGAAAATCTCTGTCGATCATCCGTGTTTAAAAACACAGATAATCAGTGAGACGAAAAACCTCCTAGGACAAAATTCATCGCCAAAATCATAGGCTTACCCAGGTTGTTACATAATTAAACAGTCATACTAGCATCATTTAAAATAAACTTGCAGAATTTGAGTTTACAACTCTAATAAATTAACAAATGATGATGAATCTTGGATATCTGACTCCTTGAACATGATAGAATTCCTTTGCAAAAATGTGTACTGCTATAGGGTGGTTAACGCGGAGTGGTGAACAATCTTCATTGTGACTAAAAGAAGTAGAGTAACGCATTGGAAATTTTGAAGAAAATCAACTCTCAGGATTTGTCATGCTCTCAAATAAAGACAATGAACATTTTATGCAAAAAGAAACTATGTTGCCAGGAAACATGGGTTCGGGGACGGGGACGGTATTTTTTGAAACAGGGTATGTGGGTTCGTCGGGTAATATAATAATATTAAATTTTATAAATTATAAATTAATAAATTATAATTAATAATATATATGAAATTTGAATTTGTATATTTTTCAACTTTAAACAAGAAAACTTTAATCATTTAAACATGCACTTCAATGAACATTCAACATTCACATTGAAATTTCAAAATTTATCACCAAAAAACTGTTCAGTGTTTACATATTAATAAGAATCATGAATCATGATATATGTCCATTGTCATACTACATTCAAAATTTTCCTTGAGGCATCTCCAAACATGAACTAGGAAATTTTAAAATACTAAAATAAAAATAGCTAAAGCCTAATGAACAATGGCTTCCTCAAGCCATGTCATCAACATCCATGTCACCAACATCACTTAGATCTTTAGCTAGCATGCTCTCCAGGTAGGAATCACTCTCATCTTGAGGCTCTTGCTCATCCATAGCAATTGGAGGTAGCTCAATAAGGCCATCTGGTTGTATCTCCTCTTCCACACACATAGCATCATCTATGTGTTGGTCCCATCTCTTGAAAGGACCCTCCTTGTACCCCGGGTCTTTTCGAGATATGAGACGAAGTGTGCTATGAATGTACACTATGTTCTCTGCCTTCTTTGAGCCCAACCTATTTCTCTTTACTGAATGAATAAAGGCACAAGTACTCCAATTCCTCTCACAAAATGAAAAACTAGCTACCTGAAATATTAGGGGAAGCCCATTAAATTAATTAAAATTTTAAAAATAGAAACTAAAACTAAAATGAAAATTTAAAAATTAAAAATTAAAATTAATTTCCTATATTTAATTGAGAATTTTTCAAACTTAGAAAAAGATGAGGAACTCCAAACAAGCTACCTATCCAAGTAACCGTATGGCAAATTGTTGCAACTCAGGAGCATCAACACCATGAAGCCACCACCAATTAATTGGATCCTTCTTCTTGTGTGTATCTGCCAAAGATGCATGTGAACCAACGACACCTCAGCCACCTGAAATGGGTAAATAGATGCATGTGAGCCAAAGACACCTCAGCCACGTGAAATGGGTAAATTAGAACAACTCAACCAAAAACAAAAATGAAATTCGATGGTTGTGGGTTAGTAAAAATTTTAGGTTTTAACTTTTAAGTTTTTGACATTTGTTAATAATAAATATCATATTATTGACTATTAATTTTTATTTTTTAAATTTCAATATAAAAAATTTACTTGAAAATTAAATTTTTAATATAAATTTTTTTCTGAAGAATCCAAAGAACCCAAAGACCCAAACTGAAGAACCCAAGAACCTGTTAAAGGAAAAGAACCCAATTTTTTTTTTTTGGAGAACCCGGTTCTTATGGGTTCTGTTGTCGCGCGGATTGGCACGACAACGCTCGGACCAGGGGCTGTCACTCTGATCCCCGATCCCTCCGTTTAAGCCCGTCTCCCGCGGCTAAGGGGGGTAGACCCTGCGAGATAGTGAAGACCAACTGCCAAACAGTTGGGTGGGAGACACGACACACGATATGACAAAGGCTCGATGAATGATAAGCACTAGATGGATTTAAAGATTTAATAGACCAGTGCCTTATGGAGTCAATATTTAAATGATTACTTGTTAAATGATATAAAAAGATGAACCATGAACAGCAATCATCTATCATCAGCTAAAAACACAATGCTCTTAGAATGACAAACACGATATCCAGCAGCTAAAAAAAATTTGAAAAAATGAATGCTTTAAATCACCACGAGAATCATAAACCATCAACCAGTTGTCAATTTCGCATCACAGCTTGAAAACTTTAGATCTCAGCAATAAAGATATAACGCGAAAGCTCTTGAGACTTGCAAAAAATAATTTTCCACAAAATTTTTATTTTTTCAAAGTTTTTTAAATCTTTTTCAATTTTTTTTTTTATTTTTTTTTTTTATTTTTCTGGAAATTAAAAATCTAAAAAGGTTAAAATTTTAAAACTAAATTCTAATCATTTAAAAATAAAACCTAAAATATATTTTTTTTATTTTTTATTATTTTTTAATTCAAAAATCAAAAATAAAACAAAAAATTAAAATCTAATTAAAACTAAATCTAAAAAAAATCTAAAATCTAAAACTAAATAAAAAAATTTTATTTGTTATTTCCTTTTTTATAAATAAAGATCTAATCTAAAAGAAACTAAATATTAAAATCTAAAATCAACAGAACCTAACTCTAAACTCTATCTAACATAAATCTAAAGCCAAAAATAAAAATAAAAAAAACTAATCTAAAACTTTAACTTAAATCTAAAACATAAATCTAAGAACCAAATATTAAAATCTAAATCAAAACTATGAAAAATCAAAACCTACGTTGAACGGCAAATCAAAATATAAAACAAACCTAAGATTAAACCAGGCAATTCACATGAGTCGTAACGTATCAAAAGAAAACTTAAGGGAATCGAGTCAAAATGTGGGCGGAACGCATCCAAAAACTGAGCACAGAAACCCTGGCCGTCATAAAAAAAAATACCCACACAAACCAGCGACGACGAGATTGGAAACCACGACTGAAAACTGATGCCCAAATCGAAAATAGAACAAATGCAAACGATATTGAAACACCACGCAAATATATTTCATAAATACGATACCTGTGGCAAACGACGGCAGATATCTGTGACGAGTCTATACATCAATGCAGCTATTTCGAAAGAGAAAAAACGCGAAAATGTAACCTTTAGCTGCCGACGTATCTGCGTGATGGACGATTGTGGGAATCAATAAACCTTCGACCAGGGGAACAACTGAATGCCTCGACTGTCGGCTTTTCATGAAATCTGATAATATGCGTATGCAGATCTATTTCCTTATCCGCCGCGGATTTGCTGCTAATTACTGATCCACAGGCTTGTTTTTTTTTTTTTTTTTTTAGACGACTGATCTTTCAACGCATGGATCGAGGCCTCAAATCATCACCACGTGAAGTGTAAAGTATGCAGAATGGGTCATTCGTTGGTAGCCCGCCTTGTTACAGTGCCTCAGGACAGAGATTATATGAAGTTTCAGACGGTCAATAATGCTTCACTGCAAGTTGGCTCAGAACTGCATCAAATACTCAGGGTTTTTCTTTGCCACTTCGGAATGTCTTCATGACTGAGTATCTCAAGCCGCAAGTACTTTTAAGGAGCTCCAGACTGAGCACGTTGGAGCGATTTCGATTTGGATTGGACTTGCTGGCCGGGCAGCTGCAATAAAAAAAAAGAAAAATAAAACCCTAATGAAAAAATTGTAACCCTAGAAAAATTTGAAACCCTAAGACAGCTAATAAATTTACAGATTTGTGGCCCCTGAAATGCCAGATTCATCAATAAGCACAGAAAATATTTAAGGAACAGAAAATTTCAGATTTGTCACTGTAAAAAGAAACTTCAGAAATTCTCTCATGCAGATCAGAAAAATAAAACCGAATGATAGACCCAGGATCAAATCCACTGGGCTCAGCAGAAAATGCTTGTGGGAGTTGGCTGGTTCAGCCGAGAACTTCCCCTAACGCCCACCAAATCTTCTTCAGCAAGGTTTTTTCTACACAGCTCAGAAACAACCATCAGTAAAGAAGGCAAGAATGCTGCTAGATCTCAGGAAGTAATGGAGATACCTGCCATTACTTCAGAAACCCTAACAGCACCCAAACCCTAGCAAGTGAGCAAGATACCTGTACCCACAATACTCTACGAAAGCTATTATTAACAGTTGAAAATAACATATGCAGAAAATCAAAACAATCTCACAGCATTTCAAGAGAGTAACACCAGCAGGATATAGACCCCAAAGTCTTCTTTATTAACCAGAAACAAATTTACAAGAGAGCTTCTTCAGTCTTTGACTCACAGATCGAATCATCTGAAATGACCCCCTAAGACCCTATATAAAGGAAATGATCCCAACGGCTAGTTTTGGGTGATCCATGTTGAAGCGATCTCGACCGTCGATGAGAGTTAAGACATCCCTTAATCTCATCCGTCGATTTTATTTAAAAAAGCTATTTTTGCATGCATTCACAAAAATATTATTATTTTATTGCTTAGGGTTTTTGCTTTATGTTTTTTAATTTTTTATTATTTTTTATTTTTTAATTTTTTATTTATTTTTTAATTTTATTATTTTTATTCATTTTTTAAATTTTTAATTCATTTTAAGATGGATCATCAAACTAAGCCGTTGGAAACATCACCTAGGACCTAGGACCTAGGACTCATGAGGGGATTTACAACATTCTCAACCCTCAAAACACATTTCATCATGATTTTTACAATTTACATCTCAAAGGGATGAAACCACTTAGCACAGACCCTCATAGAACACCCAGTTCTGCGACACAACTATAATCTAGCAGATTAACATGCTAGGATTCTCCTAAAGTCCTAATAACAAAATGCATCCCGGCTTTGGGGTCGGGTTTGAAGGAAAACTCTGCCGATCCATGGATCGGTGAGACTAAAAACCTCCCGGGACGCAGATCATCATCAGAAAGTTAGGTCCACCTAGGCAACTTTACATACATGACTCTGATCTGCTTAGATTATTTACAACTTATACATGCAGACTGGGTTCACAACAAAAATGATCAAGCTGCTGATGATGGCAGGATGGCACGGACATGCTGATCAGGTGCTGCTTCTTTCTATCAAGAAAAATGGGGTGCACTGCATTGGTAGTTGACCAGTAGAGGTCAACAGGTTCTTCTAAGAAGACCCTGTACCCGAATCCGGTACTTAGGGACGGGTTCGACAACCCCACCCCCGGGTTCGGGAACCCGTGCAACATAGAAAAAAATGTGCATGGTCCTTTACCAACAGGTGACATGATAAAGTACAATGTTTGCTTTGTTAACACAGGCCAAACATCCAGGTGTGTTGGGTGTGCATGTGTTTTAACTTTTGATATCCCACATACATAAAAATTGTGGGCCAATGGTGGTTTATAAGCCATTACCCACACCAAAAACATTAAAAATCCAGAAGATGGCTTTGGAGTGTAAATCCTAAGATTGATGTGACAGCATCCTCCTTCACTTCGGCACCAAAATTATTAGCAGTTTCAGAGTCATGCCTTGTGGGCCCTCTTCGGCTTGAGGTTGTTATCTAACCGATGTCCATGATAATTGCAAGGCATGCCACTACAATTGCATATACCTATTTAGTACTGATGTCCATGATAATTGCAAGGCATGCTACTACAATTGCATATCCCTATTTAGTACTGTGTTCCATATAAATCTCACTATTTTCTTCTCTTCCTATGACTATTTCCTTTGTCAGGGTGACATGAATTTTGGTTGGTTGAATCATTCTTCCGAGATTTGTGGATTCTCAAGTAAATTTATATAAGTAAAAGGGTGACATGGATTTTGGCTGGTTGAATTATTCTTCTTAGATTTGTGGATTCACGAGAAAATTTATTTAAGTAAAAAATTTGGGGAAAGAAATAGTCCAATCATCTTTTATTTGCATATCAGCAATGTTAATGCACTACAACATACGAATAGTACCAAGCATTCAAACTGGCTGGACTATAATGATGAGCCTTCTCAAATAGGTACATATAGAATACAAATTGATTACATACCTCCAGCACCTCATTCAATATGGTAAGACGCAGTTTCCCTGGTGGACTACACTCACAGAATTTAAACCCAAGCAATCTGTAATTCAAATACTGCAAGTCAAACTGTTAGAGACAAACTGCTAATAACACTCAATCTTCTCAAATATTTCCTTTCATCATTACTGAAGAAATCTATAAGCTGAACTTCTTACCTGGGCCATTGAAAGGTCTACAGAACTTTCTACAAGTTTAAGTAGCCCCAAGGCATGTGTACTAACAACTGTTGATGGTAACTGCTTTAACAAGAAATGCACCAAAACAGAAACTGGATGAATGCTTTGAGTTGTTTTCCACTCATTTGGCTGAACCCCAAAATCTCTTAAAAGTTGAATAATCCTCTCCTGAAATAAAGCACACAAATAAATAAGCAATAATACTTTCATTCTTTAGCACTGTGCTCAGGCTCCCGATTTTTATTTATGTGGGAGAGCATACATACTTAGACTTCCTGTTTCAGCTAAAAGGTGTATCATCTGTCTTCACAATTATTATTTCATGTAAAAAAACAACACCACGCTCATGCAAGCAACAAGTCAATCTTTTAACCCAAAAAGCATGCAAGGGTGTATGAAAGAGTTGAAAGTCATGGATCTGCAAACATCTAACTAGTCCTGTTTTCTGTTATAATTTCACAGTTCATTCCAAGGTAATAAAAGCAAGGCAAGCCGCTACTTCCACAGTAAGTGTTTTGAAAGGTAGAAACCATATTAAAAGAATAAACTTTATGGTGTTACATAAAATTGTGAAGTTCCAATATAGCTTCTGCTAAAATAGCCGTGTTCCGAATCCCGATGTTGAAGAGTTAATACCCAGACTATAAGAACTATCTTCAAAATTATCTATAATTACAAACAATAATACAAGAGGCGTACATTTCACATTCCAAAAGAATTTCAAACATAGAATGCATTGTATCTAGTCATCTGGTGCATGTAGTAAATACTAGATTTTAAAAAATGCATCAGAAATGTAATATACTTTGTGCCACTATTCCAATGTTATCAGAACCAGACTGGTTAATGAACTCGTCGACCCCAAAACCGAGAACTGGACCCAAATTGGAAAAAAACGGTCAACCAAAAAATATATAAATATACAAATTTTGAAAATAAAACATATAAATATATTCATGTGCATGCATATGAATCCAAACCATTATACACAAATATGTAAAAAAATTCATATATATATATATATATATATATATAGGGTGCATATAACCAAAATAGCACAAAGTGCAATCCATTTCTGAACCAAAAATAAATCAACAAAGAGGCTCTACATGGCCTGTAGGGTCAAAAAAAACCATGCTGCAACAAATACCTACATATCATCAGAAATCATTGCCTATATTGGGATCCTCATCATCAATATCACCCTCTAAACATAAAAATAAGATAGAAAAAGTTTAACATGTCAAATCAAGATTTTGTTTGACTAATGGGTACATTTTTATTAGGGTCATGATAGAGGAGTTCAAAATCAATACCGCCAACATCGAGGTATATATATTATAGAGGGCTTGGTGCTCTTGATTAAATGCTAGTTCCATCCCCTCACACATGCCAGAATCCAATGGAAGCATTGCAATCCACCCAATCCTAAAATCTTGAAAACTATCAAGACTGTTGGATTTTGACTGGGATCTAAAATTCTACTCTCCATACGAAATCCAATGAGGTTGGAACCACTCTCAAACATCCTGAAACAATTAATGCTAATGTTAAAAATTTAAGTATTATTTTAAGAATTTAAGATTGTGATTAATTACATAGCATTTGTAGGGCCCTAGGGTTGAATATTAGGTTTCCCCACTCATAAATTATTGTTTTCTACAAAAACATTGAGTTCCAAGGGTCTTGTTGCTGCAAAATCTTGCAACTTGGTGCAAATCCTTCACCAAGCAAGGAATTTGCGCAACAAAAAGGGGTGTCAACATAGTCACCTCAGTAACTACTCTTCTTATATTTTAGAGGTGACAACTAGCCACCACAAGGGAGGCTTCCAAATAGGACTTAGGGATCAAATAACCCTAGAAAGGCTAAAACTAAGTGCCCCCCAAGGATCCTACAAACTAACCCACCAACTCCTATGCTTGTAAAGGCTAGGGATTAAGTGGAGGTTGAATGAAAAGCAAGCAATAGGATTTGCAAGACCCATGGGTTAATTCTAAGGCTATCCAAACCAAGGGAATCTCAAATAGAGTCCTGAAACACACCCAAAGCTCACAAGACACTTGGCTACTATAAACTAGGTCAAAATCTCCAGTTTTGGACAGATAACAAAACTTAATTAGAACAGCAAATCTAACCATTCAGAATGCATGAAAACTACATGTAATGAAAGGCTATAAAATTAGCAACTTAGAAAAAAACATTCAACAACTTAACACGGTTCAATTAGCCAATAAATGAAATTTAAATAATAATGTCAGACCTAATAAATTGCAGAAAATTGCATGAAAATCAATCAATATGTATTCTCCCATGCACTTTAAAATGATTCTATACCATAGGAAACTCATCAAAGAGCATTATTAAACCAATAGAACATGTTTTAGGTGAAGAACATGAGATTCAGCCAACACCCTCTTAAATGGTGAAGGGCACGAGATCATATAGGATAGGGCTTTCCCCATTATTTCACATAGCTAAAATGAATCTTATCTTCGTTCAACAACACTAGATTTTGCATGCTTAACACATTTAGGGCTGTACCATCTTTGTTGTTAATATAAGTATCATTTTCATATATCCAAAATCTAGAATCACCAAACTGAGATAAGATTCCTTTTAGCTATGTGAAATAATTGGGAAAGCCCTAGCCTATATGATCTCATGTTCTTCGCCACTTAAGAAGGTATGAGCTGCTTGGCAAGTTGTATCTAGTCTTCTTGATACGCAGTTTGAGGCGCCATGAAATTCTTTGGATTTGGCATCATAGTTGATTGGACATTCTTGTCCCCTAAGCGACAGGTCGGTCTTTCATCTAGGTTTGTTGGATAAAGATTGGCAAAAAGAAAGGTATCTTTCTTGAGAAGGATTTTTGGGATAAGGAACGCCATAGGGATGGATAGGATGGCCCTATATACATATAGGCCACCAGTGAACCGCTACTTCATTGACCCTTATCTAGGGGAGAGAATATGCATGATGCATGAATGGTCGTCATTCTAATGTTGCTGAAATCGGATCGGTTGAGTCGCCTGTATCACAATATATATCATATCATTCAATCGATGCATCCATCCATATTGAATTCGTATAGAGTAGAGGTTTATCAAAGTTACAAGCATTCGACTTAGAACTTCCCCATAGTTTGGATAGGCAACTTCATATTAATGGAATATAGAATATCTATAAATTATCCAATTCATGATGGAGTATATGGATATCTATATGGCTATGGTAACAGCCCTATCTATATATGGGAAATCATTTGGTCCACTTTAGCACTTGAAGATTTGTCAAAGACTCCATGATCAAAGTACATTTCCGAGCATTCTAGCACCATCAGATCATGTCAGAATTCCAGAATTAATTTTCTTCCTCTCATCGTTTTGTTATTCAGCTTTCGCAGCCCGAAGGGGGCATTCTAAAAATGAATCTAGCATGATGAAAAAGAGTCATGTAACAGGCCTAGGTAGCTTAGGACTTTACTAGCAAGTGAGTTCACTCTAGGGAGTTTTTTTTCCTTAGCTAATTATTTGTGTTTTTTAACACTTATAATTAGTTAAGTTTTTCTCCCAGATATACCCCAAAGCTAGAGTGCGGCTTGATGGTAGAGTCTTAGGTGAATCCTAGTGTCTAGAGTCAATGTATATTACCATACTAGATCATCTCTAAAGTTTCACGAAATTTGGTTAAGTCTAAGTGTACATTTTTAAGTTGTTAAAAATTTCCCACTGGATGGGATTTTTAATAAATTTTTGATGTAAGATGTAATAAGTGTTGTCTAGAGAAGTTGTAGGGGGTATGAGTACTCAAAATTAGACCTCTACACCTCAACTTTCTATTTAGACACACTTTGAGGGTCAAAAAGTGATTATTCACCCCTCAAAACCCATTTTTTCTAATTTTTGGCAAAAACTAGCAAATAAATTGGGTGAAAAATAAAATAGGGAGATCATAAAATTCTCTCCTAGTGGAAAATACTCAAAAAATAAAGTGGAAATTCACAAAGAGTAATAATTAAGTCAAAAAGGTGATGTGAATTCCATTTACCAAGGGGGATGACCCAAGTAGAAATTCGATGGTCCAAGGAACACGGAGTTCTCCAAGAAATTCACATATTTTAGAGAGGTGCTCCAAGCTAGTTGATTGGATGGTTCAGGTTACGAGATTGGAATGGGACATGATCAAGATGGACCAAGAAAACATTGCTAAAATGGTCCAAACCACTCCACCCATTGTTTATTAGTGTAAACAGCTAGCTCCATCAAGATCTACGCAGAGCCTCAAGGGGGGCTACAATTTGCTCAAAGAGATCTAGATGTTCCTCAAGGAGATCCACATGTTTTATCTTGGATCACCACTTGGCACTTGGAAATGTGTGCTATCATCTAGATCAGTGTTGCACGAAGCGCCCCCCCCCGGTTCCAAGCCCCGAAGCGCATCCTGTACGGAAGCGCCTAGGAAGCTTGGCCGGAAGCACGCTTCCGGATTTTTTAGCCGCTTCCTGGAAATTTGGAAGCGCTGGCGCTTCCGAAGCGCGCTTCGTACGGCGCTTCCCAGACGCTTCCAGAAAAGCTTCCGGAAAAGCATTTAGAAAATCGTTTTTTTTTTCAATTTTTTTTTAAATTTTAGGTGAGTTTGCTTGTTGGGGGTGGGTCCACCTTGGGTTAGGGTGACAAATGAAAGCAAAAAGAAATATAAATATAGCAGATGCTCACTCATGGTAATGTTAAATTCTTAAAGTGAAAGTGACATTCTCCTTTATTTTTCATTTTCATCCTTTTACTTAAATTTTTAACATTACCATGAAATGACTCAGAATGTTTGAGAGTGGTTCCAGCCTCATTGGACTTCATATGGAGAAAATAGAATTTCATATCCTATTCAAAATTCAGCAGACTTAATAGTTTTCAGGTATTCAGGATCAATGGGATTGTGGCATTTCATTAGATTATATCAAGTATGAAGGTATGCGATTAGCATTTAATCAAGAGCACCAAGCCCTATATGTACCCTGGTGTTGGTGGTGTTAATTGTTGAACTCCTTTGTCACGTGGCACGCCCTTAGCAAAAAATTACCTTTCAATCAAGTCAAAATCATCGATCAAACATGTTAAGCTTTTTCTACCATATTTTAAGTCTTGAATTAGGTAGTTTGATCAAAATTGGGCAATGTTGACTAATATCCCTAGACAATCGAGGTAGAGGCAAAGGCTAGACAAGAGGAGAAGAATCTAGATTCTAGATCATTAATGTACAATGGATGTTATATCTATCTTGATTTATGCAAAAATATGCATGTTTTCATGTCTTCTACAATTAATTTGGTATTTGGGATGTTTGTTTTGAGTATAAATGCAAAAAAATATAAAATATATATATATATATAGCAGACGCTTCCGCGGACACTTCGCTTCCTAGATTTTTGGAAAATGACGCTTCGGCGTCCCCGCTTCCAAAAAACGCTTCCGCTTCGCTCCCGCTTCGTGCAACATTGATCTAGATCTCCTCCTATTTTTCTATTTAAGAGAGCCTTGAGCTCCTCATTTGGATTCATTCTGATGTAACGAGACTGGGCTAGCAGCTCTGCCATTTTGTACTCTATTTTTCTAGATCTAATAAAGAAAAAAAATTAGGGGTTTAATCTATGTGGTGTTATTCTTCTTCTTTTGAGGTATAACTATTTCATTTGTGCTTAATGCTCTACTTGTATTAATCGATTTATTATTTCCATCTGCCAGGTATTGGATTAATTGATGCAAGCTATCTTGTCTTAGTTTTTGAGCTAGAGGAGCATAGAGGGAGAAGCACTAGTGGGTTTTTGGTTGAACCCCTAGCCTTCTTTTTCATTGTGTAATCTATCTCAAGTGTGTAGAGATCTTTATTATCTAAAGAAGATCTTGAGCGTGGGGTAAGTCTTTGGTGGAATGAACCCACTCCCAAGTTGAAAGGAGCAAGAACCCACACTGATCTATTTCTATCAGGGGCTGATCTAAAGATTAAAAAGGGAGTTTCTACCCAGATTTCTAAAATATCATCAATTTTAATTCAGATCTTTGTTTTATGTGCTTTTCAATGGCAAATCTAGCTTTTAGAGCTTATTTAGAGGGTTTTCCCTTTCTTGTTTGCCCAAGAGTGGAGGTGTCCTCATCCTCTTGTGACTAGCAAATTGTATTTTTATGTATATATTATCCTTATTTTCTGATCTACTTTCTCTTGCATCAGATCTATTTTTCTCTTGGTGGCTTGCACAGTTCTTGAAAAAGGCTTGAGATCGGGGTTTTGAAGACGTTTTTGAAAGATCCATATTTGGAGACTTGAAGATCAAGGAATATACAAATTTTGGGACCTATTCCTTTTTTGATATGTGGATAAACCCCACTCTCTCTATCTTTTGCAAGTTCTTCTCCCAGAAGAATTTTGACGTTGAGCCTCAAAGCCAAATCTTTTGGAAGGATAAGCCAGTTCCTCATTAAGTAACCCTTTCATTGTAATTTTGTAAAAAAGAGTAATGTAAATAATTTTCTCATTTTTTTGTATTTTGGGCAAGGGTATCCTCTCTTTGAAACCCTCTATTTGTAAACCCTCCTCAAGATTTAAAACCCTCATTTCTCTATAAGAGGGTTTCTCTTCTAATAAAAAAAATCTTCTTGAGGGAGTTTGGGGATTTCCCCTTGGTATCCATATCTCCTCATTTGGAAGGAGGATTTTTAGATAGTTAGTGACTAACCGTATTCATTTCCCTTGCTAGTTTAGTTACCTGCATTATTTCATCATCTAATCTTTAGATTTAATCTCTAACCCACTTATTTCATTAAGCTAATTAGTGCATTGAAGTATACTAATTTTCATAGATGATTTACTAACTTAGATATGATCTTTTCAATGTTGGTATAAAATCACACTTGTAAAATCACATTGTTTGTTTCTTTTTTTCTAGTGTATTGTTGTTGGCCTTCATCTTCCTTGAATAATGACATTCTAAACTTATGTTTTTTCTCAATAATTATGGTTGCATGTCTCGCTTCTTCAATGGTTTTGGGCTTGTACATCTATACAGTTTTAGCAGTTCTTCATTAGAGAATCCTCTTTGTCTTATAACTAATAATTCCCATTCGTGGGTTTATTCGCTCACAGTTACTTTTTGTTTGAGATGAACAAACTTTTCATAGATATCATCTTCTTCCACGTCATGAAATCTTTGTAGTAAGGCATCTACAAAATTCTTCCAAATGAATGAATATGCTTCGCATTTGTTTGACCACCATAAGAACCAGTCGTATGCTTTAGCTTTTAAGTTGTTAGATGCGGTCATAATTTTTTCTCGTTCACCGATTGTCAGGTTTGACTCAAAAATTGCCTCCATTTTGTTGACCCAGACGATGGCGACTCTATGATCCTTACCATCATACTTAGGTAATTCTCTTTTAATTCGTTGGTAGTTTTTTTTCTACAAATTTCGTATAGTACTGACTTCCTTGGAAGTGTATTTGCGGTATTTGTGGAATTTCATGATTTAAAATATCTTCGCCTTCTGGAGTCTTGGGACTTTGTGTTGGTTCTTGAGCGATTAATGGATTAAAAATTGGATTGATTCCCATTAACTAGCTCAACATTCTCTCAATGTTATCTATTTTTCTAATATCACTTGCCATTTTCTCTTGAGTTACAATTATCCTATCTTGACCCTCTCCTAATTTTGTCTCCGCCATTTCGACATTATCGAAGCGTCGTCGCCAGGGTTGCGGGGGAGCCCCCACCCCAATCCCGCTACCAATCCGCACTCCGAGCGAGAGGGACTCGGGAGGGCACTCCCTTAAAAAATTTTGCGCTCCCTGCCTATTTCCGGAGCGAAGCAGGGAGCGTCGCTCCCATCGCTCCGGCAGCGACCGCTCCTGGGATATAAAAATCGCTCCAGGAGTGACACTCCCTGCTTCGCTCCGGAAATAGGCAGGGAGCGCAAATTTTTTTACGGGAGCGCGCTCCCCCACTCCCGACCGCTCCCGGGTTATAAAAATCACTCCCAGAGCAACGAGAGCGGAGACGCGCGAGAAAAAAATAAAAATAAGAATAAAAATAAATAAAATTTGGCGGAAGAAACAACAAACAAAAAAAAAAGAAGAAAGAAAGAAAGATAAAATATTTTGTGGAAATAAAGTGAGGGAGGGAGGGTTAAATAGACCCTCCCTCATTTCATTTCATCATTGTAATAAGTGAGAGTGAGAGTGAGATTGAGAGAGGGTGAGAGTGAGGAGCAAGGAGAGAGTGAGAGAGAGCAAGAGAGAGCAAGGAGAGAGTGAGGAGCAAGGAGAGAGCAAGAGAGAGCAAAGAGCAAGGAGCAAGAGAGTGAGAGAGCAAGAGAAAGCAAGGAGCAAGAGAGTGAGAGAGCAAGAGCTTGCAAGGGGAGATTGGACGCCAAAGAGGTAGGCTCTACAATATTGAATAGAGTGTCTAGCAATTTTTTTTTAATATTTATTCCTAAATAAATAAATAATTTTTTCTCTATTTCCCATTCCCATTCCCATTCCATTTTTTTTAATTTTGCAGATTCAAAACTTCAAATTTCAAACATCATAAGTTATATTTCTTGGCATTTTCTTCTTCTTGGTTCCTTTTCTGGTTATTATGGTGCTAGAGAGTAGAAAAAGGAGGGTTGAAATTGAAAATGAATAAGGGGATGAAGAAGGGGGACATAGTGGATTTGATGAAAACCCCGGTGAGGAGGAGCTGGAGGAGAGTGAACATGAGTCAGCTCAAAAAACTAAACAAGACTAAACCTCATTGTGGAAATATGTTAACAGGCCTAAAGCAGGGAAAGCGGGTGGAACCACTAATTTTCATTGCCCCCATTGCAACAATAATTACACAAGTTCATACACTCGTGCCAGAAAACACCTCTGCGGGAAAATGCCATGTGATGGAGATAAACAAATCGGAATCAAAACTTGTACAAGTCTGTCAGCAGCAGATAGAGCCAAATACATAAGGGAAGAGGAGGAAGCCCAATATAAATCTAAAAAATCAAAGGGTTTCTTTGAACCAAGCTCACAATCACATGCACAAAGAACTCCTTTAGCATCCTCCCAAGGCAGTGGATACGGAGGCACAGGGTCACTAGGTTTAAGGTGTAGAAGCATATCAGATTTCCTTGATGAAGGGTGTAGGAATGATGTGAATTCAAAAGTTTACAGGTTTCTCTATGCATGTGGGATACCATTCAATGTTCTTCGCTCACTTTATTGGCACGAAATAGTTTCTGCCATAAATGATGCCCCTAAAGGATACAAGAGCCCTGGGTATGACAAGGCAAGAACCGTTAGACTTGATCATGAAAAAGCAAAAATATCACATTCTTTGAATAGAATGACAAGTTCTTGGACTGACCATGGGGTGTCCACTGTATCTGATGGATTGACAAATGTAAAAGGCAAGCCATTGATAAATGTTCTTGCTGTGTCTGTTAGTGGTGCCATCATTCTTTCAGCATATGATTACTCAGACAAGTTCAAGACCGGCATCAACATTGCAAAACCATTACTTGAAACAATTAACTGTATTGAGCCATACAATGTCATCCAATTCATCACTAATAATGCTCCTAATTGTAAGGCAGTGGGAGCAATTATTGAGGATAAATACCCCAACATATTTTGGTCTGGGTGTTTGGTTCACACAATGAACCTTTTGATACATGATATTGTTAAGAACAAAAACGAAGAATACAAATCGATTGGTGATTTGAACAAGAAAGGCAAACAAATGATAAAATTTATTACAAATCATAGCAATACCCATGGCCTTTTCCGCAGTCACTCAAGATTGGAGTTGTTGGAAATTGAGAGGATTAGATTTGGTAGCTATTACCTCACCTTCAGGTGCCTTTTGAAGGTAAGAGAGACATTGGCTAGCATGGTATCAAATCCACACAGGTAGATATTAAAGGAAAGGGCTACAAATGCAGCTGACAAGCAAGGTTTTGAACAGGTGCAGGAGGCCGCCCTTGATGGTATGTTTTGGGCACGTGTGAGGCAAGTATTGGATTTCACCAAGCCCATTTATCACATGATTCGGTTTGCAGATACAGATAAACTAGTGATTGGTGAGGTGTGTGAGCAGATGGATACCATGTTGGGGATGATCCCAACTTGTATACACTGATTCACGATTGTGTGTGTATACGGTGGGATAAACTTAATGTTCCACTACATTGCTTGGCTTGTATCCTTACGCCAAAATACTACTCTACATCTTGGTTGGGCCAACCTGCACCAGGGGGTGGGGTTACGGCCAAACCCCATATAGATGAAGAGGTATCTATAGGATATTTGCAAGCATTAGAAAAGTTGATACCTGACAAGGAGGAATGTGCTAGTGCGCGTCTTCAATTAGGCAGATACTTCAGTTGCACTGGTTTGTTTGGCACCTTTCATGCAATGGAAGATAGAGACAAATTTGATGCTCTCACATGGTGGGAATCTGTTAATTTTAGGTATGTTCTATGCTTAGAGCAATTTATTTCAATTTTCACAGTTAGCTACATATCTTTTCCAGATTAGCAATCACATCAGCATTAAAGTAAACTACAGATAGAACATAAACATAAATTGCAGAAGACAAGCCAAGATAAGAGGACACAAGATGTGGCGCTAACCAGGGACAAACCCCAATGTGGGGAAACCTTGATCAATTCTTCTTATATGTTCTTCAATAGTTCAGCAAAGAGAGAGAGAGATAGTATGTTTACAACAGAAGTCAAAACTTTGACTTATCTAGATAAGAGCATATATCATCTCTAAGAATATGATACATGAGATCAATGGAAGTCTACAATGTTACTTGGAAGTGGGAGCGGGAGCAGGGAGCGGGAGCGAAAACGGGAGCGGGAGCGACCATTTTCAGAAGCTCCCAATTTGGGAGCGAATCCGGGAGCGATTTTTTAAAAAAAAAAAAATATATATATATATATATATATATATATATATATATAGATATATATATTTTATATTTTTTTACTTTTGATACATATATGTCAACAAAAACATGTAGAATGATGAATTAGATATAAAAAACATAAAAAAACATAGATTGATCAATGAACCATATCACATCAATCATCTTGATTCTAGAAATTATAATCTTCATCAACCATGTCCACAAGTTAGTAAAATACATATTACAACTGCAACATAATGAGTCTCGTGAATCATGATTCATCAAATTCAATCTTAAAGTTTCAACTTCAAGCTTTCAAAATTGAAAATCCAATATATAACATTTATCATCATTGATCACCAAAGTTGTACTTGTAAGCTAAGTTTAACGGTTAACCATTACAAGAAGTAATATCTTAGATATTTCTAAGTCCTAACTTCTAACTGTTAACATGAAATGAAATGTTATAAAATGATACATGAATAATGAAATGAAATGAAACAACTTTAGTCTTTCACGAAGCATCATATTCATAATTCACAATCATTACCAATGAGTTATAATTGCCAACTTCAAACTTCAAATTTTCATTGTCACAGTCATATATTGTTTACAAAAAATATCATTATGATATGAAAGAGTCAAGAGTCAAGAGTCAAGGACTCAAAACTCAACAGTTATGAAAACTAAAGTCTAATAGAAACTAGAAAAGACAAGTAAATTGTAAATCTACATGTGGCCCTTGCCACGAGAGTCTCCAGGAGTATAAGCAGGTCGTGGTGGTCTTCTAGGAGTCTCCCGCACAGACCGACGACCAGAACTAGAAGGCACATGCCCTCCACGTGAGGGTGTAGATGGAGGTGGCAACAGCAAAGGAACAAGACTCGGACCTCGAGCACTGCTACTGGACGGTGGAGGTGGAGGTGGCATGGCTGCTGCAGCTGCATCTGCTTCGTCTTCATCCCTTATAAGTTCCTCTTCCAGTTCTTCAAGATGCACTATACCATCCTCCAAATTGTCATCCTCTGGGTGATTGTCCCAAATTCTATATGTGGCATCCTCATAAGCCCGATCTCAGTGATGACTCAACAACCTCAAGTTGTAGTGCACAGAAACCAAGCTTTCTGCTCGGTTTTCATTGAATCTGTTTCTTTTCACATTGTGTATGAAGCTGTAGGTGCTCCAACACCTCTCTGCAGAAGAAGTATTCACAACCTGCGATAGAACTTTTTTTGCCAATTTTGGCAAAAGTCCATGGCTTCCATATGTTTCCTACCATGTGAGAGCATCAAATCTGTCTCTGTCTTCCATTGCATGGAAGGTACCAAACAAACCAGTGCCACTGAAGTATCTGCCTATTTCAAGGCGCACAACTGCACATTCCTCCCTATCAGGTATCAACTTTTCCAATGCTTGCAAATATCCACTAGTTACCTCTGCATCTGAATGGAGTTTGATCCTAATCCCACCCCCTGGTGCAGGTTGGCCCAACCAAGATGTAGAGTAGTATTTTGGCGTAAGGATATACGCCAAGCAATGTAGTGGAAGATTAAGTTTATTCCACCGTACACACACAAAATCGTGAATCATTTTGTACAAGTCGGGATCTCTGTTATGAACAATATCTTTTATTTGCCCCAACATGGTATCCATCTGCTCATACACCTCGCCAATCACTGGTTTATCTGTATTTGCAAACCGAATCATGTGATAAATGGGATTGGTGAAATCCAACACTTGCCTCACACTTGTCCAAAACTGACCATCAAGAGCGGCCTCCTCCACCAGTTCAAAACCTTGCCTGTCAGCTGCATTTGTAGCCCTTTCCTTTAATACCTGCCAATGTGGACTTGATACCATGCTAGCCAATGACTCTCTTACCTTCAAAAGGCGCCTGAAGGTGAGGTAATAACTACCAAATCTACTCTTTGCAATCTTCAACAACTCCAATATCGAGTGATTGCGAAAAAGGCCATGTGTATTGCTATGATTTGTAATAAATTTTATCATTTGTTTGCCTTTCTTGTACAAATCACCAATCCATTGGTATTGTGCATTTTTGTTCTTGACAACATCATGCATCAGAAGGTTCAATGTGTGAACCAAACATCCAGAACAAAATATGTTGGGGCATTTATCCTCAATAATTGCTCCTGCTGCCTTACAATTAGGAGCATTATCAGTGATGACTTGGAAGACATTGTATGGCCCAATACGGTCAATTGTTTCAAGTAATGCTTCTGCAATGTTGATGTCGGTCCTGAACTTGTCAGAGTAATCATGTGCAGTTAGAAAGATGGCACCACTAACAGACACAGCAAGAACACTTATCAATGGCTTGCCTTTTACATTTGTCCATCCATCAGATACAATGGGCACCCCATGGTCAGTCCAAGAACTTGTCATTCTATTCGAAGAATGTGATATTTTTGCTTTTTCATGATCAAGTCCAACGGTTCTTGCCTTGTCATACCCAGGGCTCTTGTATCCTTTAGGGGCATCATTTATGGCAGAAACCATTTCGTGCCAATAAGGTGAGCGAAGAACATTGAATGGTATCCCACATGCACAGAGAAACCTGTAAACCTTTGAATCCACAGCATTCCTACACCCCTCATCAAGGAAATCTGATATGGTTCTACGCCTTAAACCTGATGACCCTGTGCCTCCATATCCACTGCCTTGGGAGGATGCTGAAGGAGTTCTTTGTGCTTGTGATTGTGAGCTTGGTTCAAAGAAACCCCTTGATTTTTTTGATTTGTATTGGGCTTCCTCCTCTTCCCTTATGTATTTGGCTCTATCCGCTGCTGACACCGCTGGACAAGTTTTGATTCCTATTTGTTTGTCTCCATCCCATGGCCTTTTCCCGCAGAGGTGTTTTCTGGCACGGGTGTATGAACTTGTGTAATCATTGTTGCAATGGGGGCAATGAAATTTAGTGGTTCCACCCCCTTTCCCTGCTTCAGGCCTGTTAACATATTTCCACAATGGGGTTTGGTCTTGTTTAGTTTTTTGAGAGTCATGTTCACCCTCCTCCAGCTCCTCCTCACCGGGGTTTTCATCAAATCCACTTTCTCCAGCTTCTTCATCCCCCTCTTCATTTTGGCCCCTCCGTTTCCTACTCTCCAGCACCATAATAACCATAAAAGGGACCAAGAAGAGGAAAATCCCAAGAAATATAGCCAGGTCCAGGGTAGCTAATAAAAGGAAAGCCAACACTTGGGTTTATAATGTATAGGAAGGAGCAGTCGTTGTACATGAGGTGCCCTGACCTTGATTTCTCCACCCTTCTTTTATGTCGTTTGCCTTTTTTGTGATTTTCTTTGATTAACTATTCGGGGCTCATGGGGTTAGAGCATGATGTCTAAGATATAGCAGTGGAATCCCCTTTTTAAGGTGGGGCAGTTCATCGCCCACTAGGGGTTAGGACAATCATGGGTTCCTATATGATGAAGAAGGCTCATAGAACCTGTAGGAACCAGGGTGATGGCCATGACAATGGGGTAGAGCTCATGTATTGGCTTTTGCCCAGGTGCTAAAATGTTTTTTGTCCCAACCATATTTTGCATTCTGTGCTACTTTTCCTATTGAATGTGGCCATATAAGCTTTTAACTTTCTTTTAAGCTGCATCAACCTCTGAGCTTCATTCCAAGCCATGACCCAAGGTGTGGGAAAGGGGAAGGGGCAAGCTAACCCTATGTAGATCCAATGTAGGAATGTGGACCCTGGCAGGAAAAATGATGGATGGGGTAGTAATGAATGGAAAGAGGGTAATATGAGCGGATAAGGGAGCGGGACCACACAACCAAAATCGGGTTTTCCCGTGAAATACCATCCCTGAAGCCAAATGGTCAGTAAAAGAGATCCCACGGGACTAGAATCCGCGATTAATTCCTAAAAGGAGTCTAGGGCACAGAATGTGAAAATTCCTAAACCGGAATCCCTACTGTAGTGACTAATGATATTTCTCGTACTTGTTAGATGTACATAAACAAGTTATTTGCAGTTTCCTACGGAAAATATCGAAACATATACACTGCAGCCTTCACTTAATTAAATATTATGCAGAAACAAAATACTGAGCAAGAAAGAACATCGCAACACATAGGACACAGTTATTTTTGGACAAATAGTCCCTGGAAAAACACAATACGAGAAAACCGGTGTAGCAGTAGAGGATTTATTATTATGCAGGAAAAAATTCTGAGTACAAATCTAGGATGCTAAACTAACAAACCTTTACAGAGAAAGTACTGGACAAAAGACTGGTGAAATGATCTCACCTATCACTAGAGAATCAATGACTAATCCTTCAGCTCTGGAGGCTCTGCATCACCCTTTGCGTGGCTTCTGCACAAAACTGTGTCACCCTGGGCAGCGTCTGTGTCACCTCTCCTAGGTATTACGTTGCCTCTCTGCTCTAGATCCTCTATTAGCTGTGAAATCGACTTTCCTGCCTTCCAGACTCACACCCTAGCTTCCCGCAACTGAACTTCGAATTCCCTCTGCAGAAACTCGACTTCCCCTCACCGACTACGTTGTATCTGTGTAGGCTAGCGTCAGCGTTCCTCTTGACGTCTTTTTGTCCTCTCTCTTCCTTGTACTCTCCAGAAATTCCTTCTCCCGGATTCTCACTACCCCTCTGCTACAAGATATCCTCAATCAATTTTCCTCCTGAGAACTTTGTTATGTAAAAATTATTTATTATTTAAATTTTAGGTTAGTTATTTAATTTTAGGTTAATTAGACGAAAGGGCACGATGATAAGATCATGCCCTTTCCCCAAAGGGTGCCCATGGAGGTATATAAGCCAAGGAACCCCCACTGTAAACAATCATCTTAGGTCAATTAATTGTTAATAAATATTTATATATATATACATCTCTGCGTATCAAGAAGTTTTCACTTCATCTGGTATCGGAGTTGGTTGGTTCTCTAGACACTCCGCTGCACAGCTTCTTTGTTGTTTTGCAATCGGTCATCTTTCACCAAGTCGTTGTTCATCAACCCCATCCGATATTCCTTGCCAGTCTATTGTACTCGTCCCCACCATTAACCCGTCGCCGCTCCGTTTGTTCCACGACCCCTTCCACGCTGCTCTCCCGTCATTTTTTTTTACCACTGTGTCCCTCTGCGTCTCCCGTTGCCTCCCTGTCTGCGTCCACCCTGCCGCATCTTCTGTTGTCTTCCCCGCTCTCTGTGTCATCCACCCTCCTCCAGTCCGCAGCTACCGTTGTCACTATCCGCTACAACGATTCCCGAATCCGCTATTCCATTCCGCATCACACACCTCCTGTTTGTTGTTGCCATCACTCCACCTCATTCTCATTTCCACCCCGTGCCTCACCCCTCATCAGCCATACTTGTTCCCCAACACTCCACGCACCATTCCATCCACGCTATCGAACAGAACAGTCGTGTCTGTCCGTCATTCATATTAAAAAAAAAATCTTTTTTTTCGTTATATATATAGTTATAATATATTAAATAAGTTATATTATATAACATATATATAATTATATTATATATATATATATATATATATATATATATATATATAACTATGTTATATTAAATTATATAACATATATTATATACGATATATCATTTAGTTATATACAAATATTATATAGTTTAAAACTTTATATACATATATATATAATTAAATTAAATAATAAAAAAATAATTAAAATTTTAAGCTGGCAGATAAATACACGCCCCCACAAACTCGCTCAATGTCGACAATGACAATGACTGATTTCCAAAAAAGATTGGTTGACGCGGAGAATAAGATGAATAACAACACCGATGAGGTCAATAAAAAATTAGATGATTTCCAGAACAAGCTTAAGGGGCAGGCTGACGATATCAAAAGGCTTCAGGATACAACAAATCGAATAGAAATACAGATGGAGCATCACCATGTCCAATCAGACGTGAATCAAAAAGAGACCTTAACATTGCTGAACCTTATGTGTAAAAAGATGAATTTTACACCCGCACAACTACTACAAGAAGATGAAGAAAATCAAGAGCACAACGAAATCAACAGACTCTCAAGGAAAAGCCGAATCCCCAAAAAAATTGGCGACAACCCACCAAGAAATGAATAACGCGACTCTTACAAATAAGCAACTCTAGGATACCTTTACCAATCAACACCCCTTTTTCGCTCAACCATTAGCGACATACCAGCGAAGGGCAATAGTCGAGATGCCCAAATTTGATGGAAACGAAAAAAACAATGTTGCATGGATAAATAAAGCAGCAGAATACTTTAAGATATATGACATCAATGATGATGACGAAAAGTGCAAGCACGCATCCATGAAAATGGAAGGGGAAGCATATAATTGGTATATGTGGTGGAAAAAGACAACACACATCATTAGTTGGAGAAAATTTAAGGATGCATTCTTTAAAAGATTCCAAGGTGTAAAGGAAGAAGAGTTCTTTTCAGAACTCATCAAATTACGACAAAAAGGAAGTGTGGATGAATACACTCAAGAATGGGAGACCTTAGTAACACAAGTACCTGGATTATCAGAGTCTCGTCTAATTCAATCATACGTCTCGGGACTCAAAACCCATTTACAAGTAGAACTTGAGATGCATGACATTACATCAATAGAAGTAGCAAGATGAAAAGCAAAAATGGCAGAAAAGAAATTCGAACAAATATTTTGGTCAAAATCGGAAAAAACATATTCAAGACGAAGAATACCTCAGTATGTGGACTCAAATAATACAAGATATGTTCCACCACATCGTCGTGAAGATGAAAAATCTAATGTGGAAATGCAAAGGATAAAAGAAGGTAAATGCAAACACTGTGGTGAGAAGTGGGACCCCAAACATAGATGTGCTAAAGGAAAAGAACCAAAAAACCTATATAATTGTGAAGCAACTAATGATTCAAATAGTGAAGATTCTGACATAGAAGAAACAGAAGATGTCCCAGAATTCTCACCAGAATTAGATGACGGAAGTATTCCACAAGTGTCGCTATCAGCTATGACAGGTATATCACAACCTCAGACGTTAAAGTTGAAAGGACATATAAAGAAGAACAACATAGTGGTTCTCATTGACTCTGGCAGCACCCACAATTTTTTAGATGCAACCATGGCAAAGAGACTCAATATTTTTTCATTTCCCTTACCAAACATGAAGGTAATGGTATAATTCATAAAATTCAAATGGGGGGGTCAAAGGTACAAATTACACGGATTCCAAGCACCAAAAAATCAATTTGTATCATCATCTCAGATGATGAAGATGATTCGAAAAGGAGCACCCGCTTATGTAGTACAATGTCACCAATTAGAAATGTTATCTGCAAATATGATCAGTGAAGAGTCACCAGAGATACAAGATCTATTTCAGAAGCATGAAAAAGTATTTCAAGACCTACCTATGAAGATGCCACCTAATAGGGAAATTGAGCATACAATAGAAGTCAAGGCAGGGTCAGACCCCGTCAACATCAAGCCATACCGATATCCACATCACCAAAAAACAGAAATTGAGAGATTAATCCAAGACCTTTTAAAGTGTGGGATCATCTCGAAAAGTAAAAGTCCTTACGCTGCTCCAGTGGTATTGGTAAGGAAGAAGGATGGTTCATTCAGGCTATGCATTGATTATAGAGGATTAAACAAAATAACAATCAAAAACAAGTTCCCAATTCCCTTTATCGACGAAATGTTGGATGAGCTACATGGCGCAAAGTACTTCTCAAAATTGGACTTAAGATCAAGCTACTATCAAATTAGAATCAGATTGGAAGACATACCAAAAACGGCATTCTGAACACACGAAGGTCACTATGAATTTAAAGTAATGTTGTTTGGGTTAACCAATGCACCAGCAACGTTTCAAGCAACTATGAACGAATTATTTCGTCCACATCTTAGGAAGTTTGTATTAGTATTCTTTGACGATATTCTAATTTACAGTAAAACTTGGAAAGAGCACTTGCAACATCTGGACAAAGTTTACACTACTGAAAGAACATCAATTTTATGCAAAAAAATCCAAATGCACCTTCGGAAAGGAAGAAGTAGAATACCATGGACCCATTATATCCCATGAAGGCGTAAAGGTGGACCCTAATAAAATCAAGGCCATAAAGGAATGGACCAAACCTATCAATATATCCAAGCTAAGAGGGTTCTTAGGTTTGACTGGATATCACCGAAGGTTTATTAAAAACTATGCACATATAACTGCACCTCTGACAAATCTTTTAAAGAAGAATTCGTTTCTATGGGATAAGGAAGCAGGAAGGTGTTTTGAAAAAATAAAGGAAATTATGTCTAATGCTCCCGTATTAGCAACACCAGATTTCTCTAAACCATTTATCATTGAGTGTGATGCTTTTGGATTCGGTATAGGTGCAGTGTTAATGCAACAAGGGCATCCAATAGCTTTTGAAAGTAGGAAGCTCAACAAATGAGAACATCTCAAATCCACATACAACAAAGAGATGCTCGCTATCATGCACGCACTAGCTAAGTGGAGGCAATATCTTTGGGAAGTAAGTTTTCCAATCAAACAGACCACAACAGTCTCCAGCATCTCTTTCAACAAAAAACACTTTCCAAAGAACAACAAAAATGGATTGAAAAAATTGTCGCCTTTGACTTGGAAATACTACATAAAAGAGGAAAAGACAATGTAGTAGCAGATGCCCTGTCCAAGAAAGATGAAGAACCAACACTACTTGCAATTTCGGTTGTTGTTCCTGAATGGCTTAACGAAATTCGAAGTGAGTATGCCAAGGATCCAGAAATAACGGCAATAATCAATAATGATATCCTATGGTACAAGGGAAGAATCTATCTAAATACAAATTCCAAGTTTAAATTTAAGATACTCAAGGAATCACATGACTCACCGTCAGCTGGACATGTAGGATTCTTTAAGACTTACTACAATGCACGTCAATCCTTCTTTTGGAAGGGAATGAGTCGCGATATTCAGAAGTATGTAGCAGAATGTGACACATGTCAAAGGAATAAAAGTGAAAATATTACGACACCGGGATTACTTCACCCTTTAAACATTCCAAATCAGAAATGGGAAGAAATTTCGATGGACTTTATCGAAGGATTACCAGTATCTGAAGGCAAGGACAAGATTTTCTTAGTAGTCGACAGACTCACCAAATATGCTCACTTCATGGCAATAAACAAATCATACTCAGCAAAAGAAATCGCTGAAATATTTTGCAAAAATATATACAAGTTACACAGTTTTCCGAAAGTCATTGTGAGTGATAGAGATGCCAAATTTAAGGGTAATTTCTGGAAGGAGTTGTTCAACCACATAGGAACCCACCTAAATATGAGTTCCGCTTATCACCCTCAAACAGATGGCCAAACAAAGGTTGTCAATAAATGTTTGGAGGCCTACCTACGTTGCTATGCTACAGAAAAACAAAATAAGTTGGCTCAATGGTTACATCTCACTGAGTGGTGGTATAATTCTACTTATCATACGTCAGCAAACATGACGCCATTTCAAGCTTTATATGGGTATGAACCCCCAAAATGGAAGGATCTAGCTGTTGTCCAGACAAACCTACCTGCTGTTAAAGATCAACTAGAAGAAACCCAAAAAATCGTCCTTGTATTAAAAGAAAGCTTGAATAATGCAAGGAATCGTATGAAGCAACAAGCAGACTGAAACAGAACCGAAAGAGAGTTTGAAGTCGGAGAATGGGTGTTTGTCAAGCTCCAACCATACAAACAATTATCCTTAAAACATAAAGGAAAAAACAAATTGGCACCAAAGTTCTATGGACCTTATCAGATCAACAAAAATATTAGCCAAGTTGCGTATGGTTTAAGCCTTCCAGAGACAAGTCGTGTTCACAACGTCTTCCATGTATCCTGCCTTAAAAGGGCACTAGGCAACAATCAATCAGCGCAAACAACGCTTCCATCTCTAGATGATGAGGGAAGGGTCATTCTAGAACCAAAAGGTATTTTATCTACTAAAGAAAGAAAGCTTCGACATTGTACAATCAAGGAATATCTGATCAAGTGGAAGGACTTACCTGAAGAAGACGCTTCTTGGGAGAATGAATCATTTTGTCAACAACATCCGTCGTTATGTATGCTTTGAGGACAAAGCATTCTTTCGAGAGGAAGGCAATGTTATGTAAAAATTATTTATTATTTAAATTTTAGATTTATTATTTAATTTTAGGTTAATTAGACGAAAGGGCACGATCATAAGATCATGCCCTTTCCCCAAAGGGTGCCCATGGTGGTATATAAGCCAAGGAACCCCCACTGTAAACAATCATCTTCAGTCAATTAATTATTAATAAATATTTATATATATACATCTCTGTGTATCAAGAAGTTTTCACTTCAAACTTCTCACCTCAAAAAAGTCGATTTTCTCAATCTCTCTTTGTGTTTTCCAAATGACCCTCGAGTCCCTTCTTATATCTTCCTATTGAGCAACCAACGACCTAGATTAAAACATACTCAAAAGCTCAGATTGATTTGATTTGATCCATTGTTTTTTCTAGAAATTTCACCCCTGATTAGATTAATACCCATTAATATTTTAATTTTCCTAAGTTTAGACTTAGGAACCCCTTTAAAAATATTAATTATTTTAATAAAATCATTTCTGGGTGGAATTTCCCAAAATGCTTTTTGGGTTCTTTGGAATACCTGTGCCCAAGCCTCCCTGAAAAATTTTAAGCTTAGAGCAGATCCGATGCTACCCCAAATCAACACAAAAGCATAGACCTAGCCCATCATTTATGCCGAATGCCCTCATTAATCCATGCCCAAAAGTGTCCATGATAAGCAAACTACAAAACTCAATTTCAAAATGACAAGGCATATCTTTAGATTTGGGAGGGCCACCTTAAAACATATGATCATGGCAGATGGACGAGGGACCACATGGCGGGCTTAGGTGGCAGAGAAATGGCACAATGAGCGAGACTGATGGCTGCAAAGGGCTGCTAGCTTCCAGCTGAGGACCATCTTGGAGAAAAAAAAATTCTCCTAGGGATATTACCCACAAATGGTGGGTAACATGACCAACGACCTTTATGGTATTGTGAGCCACACATCTGACATTGCCTCTAATTTGAACAAAATGTTGTGGGTGAGGAACCTCATGGTCTGAAGATCATAGTCCATTTAGAAATCAAACACAATGTTTGTGCATGATTGTTGCTCCAGCAAGGTTTAGCTAGCAAGCATAAGCATGGTCTGACAAATGTCGCTTGTGTTTTGTGTGGTAACGATGAAATGCTGGATCATATTTTTTGGAGACGTCACGCCCCTAAAGTGCTTTGGTTATAGATTCAGGTTGCATATCACTTCTTCATTGCCACACTTCTCGAGAAGACTTGGAAGATGAGTTGCTTGCAATTTGTTTTCTTTGGAAACATCAATGTAAAAATACTTTTCAGGAGAAGCTTTCCCCTTTTGGCGTAGGGGCTTTGAAGAGCTTTGAGTAGGAGTCAGTTGTTCTTGTGAAAGTCAAACTTGGTGTCTTTTGTCATGAAGTTGAGTCCCTTCCACTCGATGAATAGGCACATAGAACAATCTCATCACCATTCCTTCATTCCACAACTTTCTTCATTTCTTCTTCCAGAATAAAAAATGCTTACCGCAGATAGCTTGTAAGCAGCTCCTACAGTATTAGTATATGGCAAGGCAATCACACCTTGCAAGACTGCAACGGACATGCAGACAATATATTCATTCTTTTCTTGTTAGAAGAAACATGAAGCACATCTTATTGTAACGACACATTAACTATACAGAGGTTTGACTTTATAGAGAGCTTCAACTCTTTGGAATCACTATTCTAACTTCATGGAATTTAAATGTTGTTTCAGTAGTTCCAAGAAATCTAAATCTGAAAATCACAATTCATCACCAACAAATCTAATACCACTTGAATGCAAGGGCAAGCTCAACCTCTGAAGGACAGTTTCAACAAATATTATAACTGTGGATAAGCATATCTCAGTTCTCACCTGATCTGCATGATTGAAAATGCATCTAGTAATCCATTCAATTACAGGTTCCATCAAGCGGACATACATCCGTTTTTCATGATAAGACTTCATCATTTTGGTACCCAGATTGCCTGAAAGAACCCTTTGAAATAGTGTGATATAATCACTAAGTCCTGTGATGAGAAAACCTGTTACACAAAATGAATCGGAATTTTATATCACCATTGTCCTTCATATGCTCACTGCACCATGAATCTTTAGAGATATAAATTTAAATTGCAATTTTATTGATGTCCATGAATACCCAAATTAGGTCAACAAGACTCAAGAGTACAACTCGCACTAACAGCTATAAAGAGAGTACACAACACATCACCCAGTAAAGAGAACAGCAAAAGAGAAGTTAATTCTAAATCCAAATATAAATAAGAGTGAGTAGAGCAGGCAGAACAAGGTAGATACACCCCCATACAAACAGAAGCGGAGCTAATAGCTATCATAATCTGCACACATAATGGAAGAGTCAATATGAAGAGCCTATCCAATAATGTCCTCGGGTAAGTGACACTACATTAATAGTGCCCTTAGGGGTGATCTGAGGTGGCCTCAAAAAGAAGCAACAAACAAAAGAAACAGAAAAAAAACAAGATAAAGAAAAAAAATCAAGAAATCACATTTCAAAACAATGCACCCAGGCAGCAGATTCAAAAGGTCTGAACACTCATGCAGTGCTTTGAATTAAATTATGCCTTCGGAGTAAACAGCACCACATGATAAATTCTGAGATATGTTTGAAATAAAAAAATACAAAAAAGCAGAAAATTATATTAATGTCGACTAATGACCTCAAGTTACACCCAGTATTAATAGCCAAACAGGGAGTACTTATGACAGCTCTCTAGACAATGATCAAATAATACAGAAATGTATCTTAAAGTGGGGATTAAAACTCAATCATGCAATAATGAATGCCCCCGTAAGGCAAAAAAAATAGAGCAAGCAAGTTCCCATTAGAAGAGAGCAAGTCAGCTGTGTTGCCTCTAGCAGTTATTTGCCTCTGATGAGCGTGAATCATCGAGCACGATACAATATGTTTGTAATGAAAGTGGCATCTTAGAATGTCTGAAGCTTAAAGTAACCTCAAAAGAAAACATACCATCCACAAAGTGTAGAATTCAATTGGCAGGGTAGACATGTTAATTTTGTAAGAAATAAAAATTGCAAGGCATCTACAGAGTGCAACCTGATTTTTTATTTGGCCAAGTGCTAAATGTGTGCCTTCTGTTAGGGCCAGTGGTTTCATTTGTCGAATGTCTTTCGAATTCGTTAATTTTCAGTTTGAATAAGTCGAACTTATAATCATTGTCGCTGTCATAAGTTCGAAAGTCACTGTCCAACATCACCATGAGTTTAGTCATCAAGTGGTCCAGTCAAAGCATGAAACAGTATCGAGTCATTGGGAGTCATGGTTACAAATTTTTGAACAGTCAAGTCATGGGGTATGTGTCAGTTATGTGTCTGTCAGAAAGTTATCTTGAGTTCATTACAGTCGAAGTTCTGCTGCTCAAGCAAAATGGTCTTTTCAGAATATCCTATTTCTTTTCCCCTTTCTAATCTACCCTTGTTTGCCTAATTCCATAACCTATATTCCCCAATCTCCCATTGTTCATTCATAAATCCCTTACCCTATCCCCTATTCATTAGTCATATGACTTTTATTTTCCCCATCCCATCCTAAACCTATTCCCCCAAAAGACCGTGATTACATGTTATACATGACATAACCTATATATTCCCCCCACTATCTAAGCAACATATCCACCCAAGCATTCTAATGATTCCCATCCACAAATCATCATGTCACCCCAAATGCAGCCCCTTATCACATCATGCTACTTGACAAAATAGGTGCCAATTCAAATCAAACAAAATCAACGCCATATCTCTTGCACAGTGTCTGCATTGCTGAGTTCAAGCTGGTTAATTATCATGGTTGAAGAATAAGGATTGATTTGCAGCTAAGCCAATGATCGAGGATAGAGTTACAGTTACCACAGAGTCATTTGTTGCACACTGGTGCTACGCAGTCATCGCTCCACACAATCGCTGTGCAAGTCGGTATCAACCATTTAGGAGGTTTGCAAGAGTTGGAGAGCCTTGTGAAAATTCTATCACTGCAGCAACTGATTTACTCTTTCCTACTTATTTCATCATAAGTTATTCATGAAATTACTTCAACAAACAATAAAATAAACACTGCTGCAGATATCACATCGTAATACAGAAACACATTGACACAGTTATTTTGGACTAATGTCCCCGGAAAAACCCAATGTGGGAAAACTAGTGCAACAAGGGAGGATTTTATTATTCGGCAATTTTCTTGTACAACAGGGTTCCAAACTAGCTTACCCACAGATAGACAAACTTCCAGCACTTTCCTAAACCCAGCATAGGCCCTACTGACCTCTGCTACAACTTGAAACCCTCTACGTCAGCTTGAAACCCTTTGCATCAGCCTACAAGGCTCTGCGCAACCTCTCTAGGCTTCTACGTCAATCCTGTAGGCTCTGCGTGGATGACACAAGCCCTTCTGGCTCTGCGCAGCCTCTGCTGCCTCTGCTTGGTTTTCTCTGGTTTTTCGTCTGCCTCTTCTGCACTGATCTCCCGCCTCTCTGTTCCTTGCTACCTTCTGACTGCTCTCCAAACCACTGGTTCAATTTCTCAACAAACCCCGCTCCAGAAATTGAACTGACGGGTCTCCCTCAGTGTGTTCTCCTAGTGCCCCTCAAGCCTCCTCTTATACTTTTTTTGTTGACATCTCAACGGCCGAGATTAGGTCCCTAATAGACGGTTAAGATTAGATCTGGCTTGATCCATGTCTTTTGGACCATTCTAACACAAATTCATATTAATACACGTTAATATTTTATTCTCCCTAAGTTTAGCCTTAGGAGCTCCATTAAAAATATTAATTATTTTAATATCTCCTGATCTGTTTATAATCTCCCCAAACCCTTTCTGGGTATTGGAGATCTCATGTACCCCAACCTCTCCACCAAATTTCGAGGCTAGAGCACATCCGATGCTACCCCAAATCAACACTCCCTCTTAGCGAGGATTGTGCTCTAGCAATACCCCTCACTAAGTATCACTCTGATCATGTGACATCGGTACCTGTGTTGATGCTAGGCCCCCCTACCCAACATCCTCTACATTGTTGCATCCTGTATTGCTGCCCATGGTTCTGCCACTGCCACTGCTACATCTGTACGATAGCTCCCTCTGCATCCGTGCTACTGCTGGTCTTTTCTCGCAGCACTGCATCCACACTACACCTTCCTCTGCATCTATGTCGTTGTTAGTCCTTTCCCCCAACACTGCATCTGCACTGCAACTCTGTTAATTTTAGGTATGTTCTATGCTTAGAGTAATTTATTTCAATTTTCACAGTTAGCTCCATATCTTTTCTAGATTAGCAATCACATCAGCATTAAAGTAAATTGCAGATAGAACATAAACATAAATCGCAGAAGACAAGCCAAGACAAGAGGACACAAGATGTGGCGCTAGCCAGGGACAAACCCCAATGTGGGGAAACCCTTGATCAATTCTTCTTATATGTTCTTCAATAGTTCAGCAGAGAGAGAGAGAGAGTACGTTTACAACAGAAGTCAACACTTTGACTTATCTAGATAAGAGCATAGATCATATCTAAGAAGATGATACATGAGATCAGTTGAAGACATGTTGCTTCAACTAATTCTCCAAGGTGACTCCTTCACCTATCGTTGTGCTGCATTTTGTCATCATGCTGCACCTCGCCGCGCTGCACCATGTTGCACCCATCATCACTATGTTGCATCTCATCACACTTTATTAATCATGATTGTACACATCACTGTACTGCATTATGTGCCATTGTTGCACCATGTTGCCATCCTGACCTATGTGTTGGCTGCACCTTGCATGCTTGTTGTCCCTTGCTTGCTTGTTGTCCCTAGCATGCTTGTTGTCCTTAGCATGCTTGTTGTTGCATGCTAGTTGTCCCTTGCATGCTAGATGTAACATTGCATGCTTGGTGTATTTGCTGCTAAGTACCATACAACTGTCCCAATGTTAGTTAGTTGTCCCTTGCATGCTGCTCTCCTTCAGAGACAGATGCTCCCGTTGTTTCAGCAGTTCTGCAGTCCAGGCAGTTCCAACTTTTCCGGCAGTTCCGGCTTTTCCGGCTTTTCTCGCAGTTCCATTTTTTCCAGCTTTTCGGGCTTTTCGAGCAGTTCCAACAATTCCGGCTTTTCCGGCAGTTCCGACGTTTTCGGCAGTTCCGGCTTTCTACCCTCTTGATCAGGGCAACGTTATTCCTTAGGATCTCTCCTCCTACTAAAACCCAAAGACAAGTAGAGAGAGGAAGAGATCCCAAGTGTGTTGAAATGACTTGAAGGACACCTCTATTTATACTAAAACGTTGAGCACATGTGGGGTTTATTTGGTTGTTGGCCGACCTTGACGAATTGTCTTATAACGCAAATAAATTCATAACTCCATGAATACTTATCGGAATCGGATGATCTTTAGATCAATCCTACACCTCTCTATGAGAGGGATCCAAGAAAAATATCAACTATCATAAATAAGATGACCCACATGGAGTTTGGCCCTAGTTGCCAATTTTAACACTCCCTCTCAACTAGGGAGAACTCCATCCGTTGATCCATATGTCTGACTGTACTATCTCTGCCAGCAGTGCCCTGCACTGCTCTGCTCTAATCCGCTAAGCTCTGCTCTGCTTTGATCTACTGAGCTCTACTCTGCTAAACCATGAAGAAAAAAAATTGATTGAGAATGTCTCATACCATTCTCTACTGACCCGAAGTTAGTTTCATCTTAAGAGTGTGTCATCTCACTCTTACTTACCCGAAGTCAGTTTTATTGATCCCAGATCAATGTCACAAGAGAGTGTCTCAAACCACTATACTGATCCTAGATCAGTTTCATTGATCCCAGATCAATGGAGGTCATCCTAGCATAGGGAGTATGGTAGATACAGTGATGCGTCCATCAATAGTACTACTATGGTCCCTATCCTCATTTCCCTGCTCATTGATCAGATGAGAGGTACTTCCCATGAGTCCAAGACTACATGGGTAGGATGCCTCGACAGGAGAACTAATCATCCTGTCTACAGGAGAACGAATCATCTTGTCAGTGGATGCCATGGAGAACTAATAATCCTGGCCCACAGAAGAACTAATCATCCTGTTCCACAGTCGCCATGGAGAACTAATCATCTTGGCCCATAGGAAAACTAATCATCCTGTTCCATAGTCACCACGGAGAACAAATCATCTTGGCCCACAGGAGAACTAATCATCCTGTTCTACAGTTGCCACGGGAGAATTAATCATCCCGGCCCACAAGAGAACTAAACATCATGTTCCACAGTTGCCACGGGACAACTAATAAACCCGGCCCACAGAAGAACTAATCATCCTGTTCATAACGCACCACCAGGGGAGGGTGAGTTGCCCTGTGGTCGTATGTTGCTCCACTAAGTACCCCAAGCCCCCCAGAGCTCAATGCATGCAACATGCAGGACCCTTATAAGAAGGTCTCTCAACAACTCCAAGTCGTTCAGGAAAGAGAGAGATTTCACCTTTCCCCGGGGCTTTGACAAAATGTCTACGACTTGTACATTAGTCTCAATGCGATGGAGCCTCCTCGCTCATCGACTTACCCTATCGCAGATAAGGCAGTATCTGATGTCTATCTGCTGGAGCAATCATCGAATACGTGATTCCTCAATAATCGAATCCCCCCTCTGGTTGTCATAAAGAATCATAGTGGTATTCATCATGTGTACAAACAGCTCGCTTAAGAGCTTCTACAACCATGCAGCTTCACACGAGGTCATACTCCTAGCTATGTATTCGATCTCAGTGGTGCTTATAGCAACCAACTTCTGCTTCCTGCACGTCCATGATATCGAAGCAGAATCCTAAGAGAACCACCACTGGGAAGTGCTCTAGTAATCCTCCACACTGCCTGCCCAGTCAACATTCGAATAATCATGCAGTTTCATATTTCCGACAGTGTATCTCAATCCATGAGAGATTGTGCCCCGAAGATATCTCAGAAGATTCTTGGCACCAATCCAGTGAGGCTCAACCAAATATGAGCTCACCATGCTAACTACAAAACATATATCTAGACAGAAGTTCACCAAGAACATCAACGCGAATGAGTTTATGAAACTCAGAGGCATTTCCCAAATCTGGTCTGACATCACTACCATATAACTTATGAAAGTTAAGATCCTCGAGGTAGTCAGAGGCTCGCAGTTTATCATTCCACATCCGGAATCCAACTCCCTCTTACTTTTGCAAATGAGAGGGTCTGCACCTGTCAAAAATAGGTCGTCCTCATAAGGTGCCGGTATGAGAGGTCTATCATCCACAACCTTTGGGTAATGGTTTGGATCAGTTTCACTCCTAGTGAATCTCAGCTTCATCAGACAGCTATCAATCCTCTCATACTACACCCGGGGTGTTTTGCTTCAAGCCATAGAGGGATTTCTTCCACCTGTATACATGAGATTCCCGATCATGAATCTCAAACTCCTCGGGTTGTTCCAAACCTGTGGACCTGCTGCATGAGGGGAATGGTCCCCTTATAAGATTTTCCTTCAGTACATCTCAGACATGTACCTTCATGCTCTACTTGAATTCAGACATCCATATCACCATTTGACTCACATCAAGTAGGGCCCCATAGGTAGACCTCCGATGTTATAGATGCGATATGTCAATTGACATGATCCCCAATGGGCCATCCTGCAACTTGATACAAATTGCCAACCCTGAACCCATGAGAAAAAGCATCTATGAAATTATATTTTTTTTATCACGTACCTTTCCATCAATGGATGCCACCCTGAAAACTTTGACTTCCATTTCCGAGATGGACACCAAGTTCTTCTTGCAATCAGGTACATAAAAGAGATTCTATAAATGAATCAAGTTACCCTTATTCAATTGAGAGTTAACATTCCCTACACCCTTTCCGGGATAGGTGGTAACAGCTCCAAGTATAATCCCACGATTATTTCCATCTCTACCAAATTAGAGAGTGCACCCATCTATCCGATGAAGTGCCTTGAAGCACTCTATAAGCCAGATTCCCAAAGAATCTGAAGGAGAGGGCCAATACAAGATAACGCTTCTTTATCTTATCAAAAACAACATTTTATTCTTCATACCTGGGGTTCCTTGCTTTCTATGAAGAGTCGGCCATTTCCTTGATGATATGCATTACCTATCATTCCTTTGATCATTGAAGATGTCCCTGGAATGATTGTTATCATTATCAAGTGATGTGTCCTTGCCATTCGGACACTCCTTCGCATAATGGCCAAACTAGTTATATGCCTTTCCTTCCACACTGAGATCCGGTCTTCCAATGAAGTGATCTTTAGGTAGGCCATATTCCACTGCGCCATTCTGATAATATTCTCACCTTTGACTTCACCCTTGGTGAATTTGAAGAGGGATGAGGAATCCACTAATCCTTTTGTCCTTTCCCAACTGTCTTCGGTGATTGCTCTTTCACTCTTGCTTGGGCATTGTCTTCACCTCAGCTCTGATACCATGTTAATTTTAGGTATATTCTATGCTTAGAGCAATTTATTTCAATTTTCACAGCTAGCTCCATATCTTTTCCAGATTAGCAATCACATCAGCATTAAAGTAAACTGCAGATAGAACATAAACACAAATCGCAGAAGACAAGCCAAGACAATAGGACACAAGATGTGGCGCTAGCCAGGGACAAACCCCAATGTGGGGAAACCCTTGATCAATTCTTCTTATATGTTCTTCAATAGTTCAGCACACAGAGAGAGAGAGAGTACGTTTACAACAGAACTCAACATTTTGACTTATCTAGATAAGAGCATAGATACAATCTAAGAAGATGATACATGAGATTAGTTGAAGACATGTTGCTTCAACTAATTCTCCAAGGTGACTCTTTCACCTATTGTTGTGTTGCATTTTGTCATCATGCTGCACCTCGTCGCGCTGCACCATGTTGCACCCATCATCACTATGCTGCATCTCATCACACTTCATTAATCATGAATCATGATTGTACCCATCACTATACTACATTATGTGCCATTGTTGCACCATGTTGCCATCCTGACCTATGTGTTGGCTGCACCTTGCTTGCTTGTTGTCCCTTGCTTGCTTGTTGTCCCTAGCATGCTTGTTGTCCTTAGCATGCTTGTTGTTGCATGCTAGTTGTCCCTTGCATGCTCGATGTAACATTGCATGCTTGGTGTATTTGTTGCTAAGTACCACACAACTGTCCCAATGTTAGTTAGTTGTCCCTTGCATGCTGCTCTCCTTCGGAGACAAATGCTCCGGTTGTTTCCGCAGTTCCCAGCAGTTTTGGCATTCCCGACAGTTCCGGCTTTTTCAGCAGTTCCGGCATTTCCAGCTTTTCCGACATTTCCGGCTTTTCTAGCTTTTATGGCAGTTACGGCTTTTCTAGCTTTTCTGGCAGTTACGGCTTTTCTGGGCTTTTCGGCTTTTCCGGCAATTTCGTCTTTTTCAGCAGTTCTGGTTTTTTCGACAATTCCGGCTTTTCCAGCAATTCCGGCTTTTCCAGCAATTTCGGCTTTTCTGGCTTTTTTGGCAATTCCGGCTTTTCCGGCAGTTCCAGCTTTTCCAAAAGTTTCGACTTTTCTGACTTTTCCGGCAGTTTCGTCTTTCTGCCCTCTTGATCAGGGCAACATTATTCCTTACGATCTCTCCTCCTACTAAAACCCAAAGACAAGTAGAGAGAGGAAGAGATCCCAAATGTGTTGAAATGACTTGAAGGCCACCTCTATTTATACTAAAACGTTGAGCACATGTGGGGTTTATTTGGTTGCTGGCCGACCTTGACGAATTGTCTTATAACGCAAATAAATTCATAACTCCATGAATACTTATCGAAATCGGATGATCTTTAGATCAATCCTACACCTCTCGATGAGAGGGATCCAAGAAAAATATCAGCTGTCATATTTAAGATGACCCACATGGATTTTGGCCCTAGTTGCCAATTTTAACGAACTCCCTCTTCATTCGTGTTGCTAACACACTACTTCTGAAAGGGGTTCTTTACCATCCCCATCTTTTCCCTGAAGTAGTCAAATTTTGACTTTCCAAGGGCCTTGGTGAGGATATCTGCCACTTGTTCCCCTATAGGAGTGTAGCTCAACTGTACAGCTCCACGTTGGACACAATCTCTAACAAAGTGACACTGGATATCAATATGCTTTGACCTATCATGAAATACTGGATTCTCAGAGAGTTTGATGCAACTCTGATTATCACACATGATCTTGGTCGCCTCCATATTTCTTCTGAATAGGTTTACCAACAGTTTTCTAAGCCATATGGCCTCACACGAAGTTGTGCTTGCTGCCATATATTCTGCCTAAGACAAGCTCAGAGCCACGGACTTCTGTTTCCTTCTGCATCAGGAGGATATTCCTGATTCAATGTTGAAACAATACCCATAGATACTTTTCCGATCCACTGAACTTCCTGCGCAATCTGCATCAGTAAATCCACTCAACCTGATATCCTTCCCCTTGTTGTACAAGAGCCCATAATCAATTTTTCCCTATAAATACTTGAGAACGTGCTTGGTTATTATCAAGGAATTTAGACTTCTGTGATCCATAACGTTTGTTTAGAAAAATCTTTGGCGAAATCACATAATTGATCATTTGTCGACGCGTTTCGAACCAACTAGTGTGGTTCATCGTCAGGACAAGTTGAAGATACAGATCCAGTATAGCGAGTTAAATAGTCCAAGCAGAGACTCCAACGGCTAAAAAGACAGTATAGCCGTTGGAGTCTCTGCTTGGACTATTTAACTCGCTATACTGGATCTGTATCTTCAACTTGTCCTGACGATGAACCACACTAGTTGGTTCGAAACGCGTCGACAAATGATCAATTATGTGATTTCGCCAAAGATTTTTCTAAACAAACGTGCTTGGTTGTTGCCCAATGAGCCCTCTTTGGTTCCACCATGAACTAACTGAGGGTATTCACAGCGTAGCAAATATCTGACCTGGTATTGACTAGATACATCAGGGACCCTATGAGCTGTCGGTATAGAGTGGGATCGACATCCTTGTCTTCTGATGCATCAATCTTCTTCCAATTGGTGATCATTGGCGTAGCCATAGGTCTACAGTCTCCCATCTCGAACCTTTTCAGAATTTTTGTAACATACCTTCCTTGCCTAAGGAAGATTTCTCCTTTCTACTGCCAAACTTCCAACCCTAGAAAATAGTGCATTCCTCCCAGATCCTTCATATCGGACTCTGTGGCTAGATTCTTCTTGCAGTCTTCAATGAGTCTGGATAATCCTGTTAGGAAGAGATCATCCATATATAATACTAAGATAAGTGGCTCGCTCTCTACGACCAGATAGTAGAGATTCGGATCCGCATCACTCTTGACAAACCCCATCTTCTGCGAGTAGCCATCTATTCGACCATACCATGCTCTAGGTGCCTGCTTCAGCCCATACAAGGCTTTCTTCAATCTGCATACATGAGACTTCTTCTCATGAGTTTCAAAGCTCTCTGGTTGTTCAATGTATACTTCTTCTTCTATTACCCCGTAGAAATGTTGTCTTAACATCCATCTGATGGATCTCCCAACCCATCTAGGCTACAAGAGATATCACAATCCTAATAAATGTATACCTGGCTACCGGGGCGAAGGTTTCCTCATAGTCCATCCCTTCCTTTTGAGCATACCCCTTAGCCACAAACCTAGCCTTGTATTTTTTAACACTGTTGTCCGCAGCATATTTGATCTTGTAGATCCATATTGAACCTACCACAGATCTGTCTTGAGGCCTTGTCACCACCTCCCAGACATCGCTTACCATTATGGAGTTATACTCCTCCACCATCGCATCTAGCTAGACCTAATGCTGAGCTGCCTCTTTGAAGCTGGCAAGCTCTCCATCCTGAGCTACTAACGCCTGATAATCGTCTAGTTGTTTCCGTTCCCTTTTACTGTTCCCTGGCTCTCCGAGGAAGTTCTCTGCATCACGCAAAATCTAACGAAGTTCCCTGTTGGTTCTTCCTCTACCAACAGGTGTTTTTGTTTGCTCCTCTTCCTCATCCTGAGAATCTTCCTCATCTGAGGAAGGATTCTTCACTTCCATTGGTTGAAGAGGCATGACCAACGGATCCTCTTTCAACTACTCCTTGGAAGGCATTTCGCAAGATCTTCTGAAAGCTCTGTCCTCCATTGAATGTGAAATTTCGTCATTAAAACTTGTCGTTGAACTTCTCCTCGCTACCTCTGCCGAAGAAGAACGTTTTTTGCACTTAGCTCGTCTAGATGAGACTCGACGTGATGCCGCAATGGCCACTGAAACTCACAAAAATGTATCAAAGCACAATTTGACCAAAGTTTTAAACCTCATGCCTTCTCAGAAGGTGATCTGGTTCTCTTGTATGACCAAGAAGCCCATAAATTAGGAGTTGGGAAACTCGAACCAATGTGGTTAGGTCCATACATAGTTAAACATGTACTTGTGAAAGGGGCCTACGAGCTTGTAGACTTTGACGGAATTCCCTTGGTGCAACCTCGCAATGGGTTGTACCTCAAAAGATACTATGCTTAGAATTTTTTCTACATAGTCACTATGTACATATTATATAGGTTTGTTGGTGTGTTTGCAATGTGTTTTCTTAAGAGTTTTCTACCGCCTCTACTTATCTTGGATTACATTTGATTTGCAGATGTTGGAGTTCCCTTGACCTATGTTGGTTATGTTGATGGCGCTAGTCGTAGCACCCGGAACCCTTCCTCCGCAGCATGGGTAATCTATGCTCCTAATGACGAGTTAGTGAGTTTGTAAGGAATTTGCATCGGTCGCTCAATTAATAATATCATTGAGTATAGCACAGTGATCGAACTATTGTCTGATGCCATTTCACATGGTATTCGTCATTTGGTTGTCAAACTTGATTCACAACTCGTGGTGCTACATTTAAATAATGTTTATTCAGTAAGAAGTCCAACTATGTTGTGTATGTTTTTGAGAGTTCACCTTTTAGAGAGACATTTTGACTACATTAAATATCAACATGTCCTAAGAAGTCTAAATACATTAACAGATGCATTGGCTAATTATGTTTTAGACAGACATTTGCAACATTTGTAAACATACAATCATCATCACATATTGTACAAGATAGCATAATAAGTAGAAAACATCCATAGATTAGATTTGTAAATAGTGTTTGAGTTTTACAAAAATTGTGTCTGAGACACATATGGCTCATGGCCTACAATATCTGAATACATGCAAAAGACAAAATGTGGCTCAAAAGCCCTAGGTGACTAATCATAGTGGTGATCACGATAACACACGACCGCACAGGCAACCTTGCGCAACGGTCGGTTGATCCAAGCTTGTTGAGAAATATAGGGGCAATTAGATTAGGTTATTTTTCTTACTTTGATAACTGCTTGTGATGTTTCTTTTACTTAACTTGATGTACTTGTTATAAGCTTCTTCTTTCACTTGATTATTATTATGTTCTTTATCATCAAACAGCTACAAAACAACAAAGATTAATGAGACAAGAGGAAGCAAAATGTAGGTTGCCAGCCAGGGACAAAACCTCTCCCCTTGAGAGGCAAACCCACAGAATTCTTCTCTTCTTATAGAATGTTCAAATGACGAATTCCAAGACCTATGACTCAAGACCAAGACCCCTCCAAGACCAAGTCAAACCTTTCCTTTTGATCATCTTGTCTTCCACAAAGTCAACGCCAGCCAAACTTGCTTCAATGATCTAAAGTTTGGCTTCATTTCAGAATTTGGCTTATATTACAGGTCTGCAACTTTCAGCCTGCCTGCAATCTCTGCAGTTTCACACGTGTGAGTAGATTAGGGCAGAATTATAAATTTTCTCTCCGTCGCTTGGAATGATCCTTTTTCCTTGGTAATTCGACTTTGCAAATCAATCTTCTTGACACCTAACTCGACTCTTTTTGATGTGACTGTAATTCGGCCCAGCTGTAGCAAATTGATGCCCTAATCATTTCATATGTGTGAGGTAAAGTAGCCCTACAAACAGTTTGGTTCTTTCTCCTTTTATTCTTTTCTTCAACAATGATTGTTCTTATGCTTCTTATGCTTCAACTAACTTGTAGAATGTCCCCTAAATGAGGTCGAATACCTCATATATATATGCTTTCTTTGGAGCCCTAATTAGGTTGTCTTGACATCTCTGAAGGTTGACTTGTCCCTGCTTGTAGGCCGACATCTCTTCTAGAAGGTTGGCTTTGTCTTGGAGGGTGTCTTTTGACATTTTGACTTTTAAATAAATTTCTTTTACATGATACAATATGCCCAATAGGGTCTTTACATATGACAATGACTCCTAGGCTTTATAACAAAGCCCTAGAAACACTCAATGTGTACTTGACCTACAAATAAAATAAACTTTGAGCATGAAACCCATGCTTCAAAATAATACTAATAAATTTTATTTTTGTCTATACATCAAATAAAATTATGTTTACATCAGACATTATGAAGACCGAACCTAATTACACATTTCAACAATGTTGGCACCTCTATGGTGTATCTTGTAAACGAAATGGGATGTCATCAACCCCAGTGTCTGGAACAGTGTGGGTCAGGCCCTCTACATGGTGTTCAAACTCGGCTAATATCTCTACCAAGTCTAGATCTCCTAGCTCCTCCATCTCTGCCCCACCGGCTCTAACCTGTCCAAGTTGTGGTTGTGCTCGTCAATGGAGAGGGGACATGCCCATTGGTCGCGTCGACCAAATATCTACACGCAAAACCAATAGTTAGTCTCTGACACTCATAAAAATAAATAATTGTAAAACTTAAAAACCAAAAATATCCAAAATAACAACACTCTTTACCTATGTCACCCCACTACTCACCCTCAGGTAAAATAAGCTCTAGATCTCCATGGAAATTTGCTCCAGCATAAGGGTAGTCCTCGATCATGATCAATTTCTCTCACAACCATCTGAAGAAAGGAGTGAACCTCATCATAGGCCCTCCTCCGTGTCGAGCCATCAAGTCTACCCATTGCCTCATGCGAGGCTCTCTAGGTCCAGGTAGCTCACGAGATATCTGTTGAGGTCGCAGTAATGGTACCCTCTACAAAGCAAACGATACTATGATAGAGTCGTACCCAAAGTTGTTTAATCGTCCAGTCTTTGCCTGATTGAGTTGTTCCCTCACATTGACCAAAAGCCCTTCACACCAATTGAAGACTGTAGGTGCTAGGCACTCCAAAACATATTGCATCTGAGTCTTGGTAGCCATGTGAGGAGTAGCGCTACCAACTAATCATGTAATGGTGAATAGGATTGTCTTAAGGGGAAGTTCACGAACATCTATAATCTCAATTTTTCCATCCTTGCTAGGTTGAGAGTGAGGTTGACAATGGATAGCTATGTAATCCCTCATTGTCTCTCCGCCTCTCCTATATCCAGATAAAGAAATGGGAGCCCCTCTACGTGAAAGCCTTGTCAGGAAATAGATGTCTTCAACATCTATAGTGACTATATGCTCTTTGATCCTAAAATATTTCTCCTGTACGTCCCAGGCTCTTACCAAATATTGCAGCAACTCTAACTAGGCCCTCATGCCAGGAATCTGGAAGAACTTCAATAGCCCGCAGTTTCTTAATGCTTGCATTGTGGTCGAATCATTTGTTGCCAACATTACATCTCATGTTCCCTTTCTCTCCATGATAACACCATTTTCACTCTAGCAAATACCTACAAATAACAAGGAAAAGACACATTAGATCACAAATGTAAAAAAAATTGGGAAAATCTAGCTCAAAACTCAAATTTTCAAACCCTTACTACGCCCATCGCTTTGCCCATTCCTAGACAGTGTGTCCCATCGCACTTACCCTTCTTGGTAAGTGCGTTGGTTCGCACTTTTCAGTGTGAATTAAACAGACCCATCACACCTCCCGATATAGGAAGAGTGCGATGGGCCAAGGGTGATTTCTAAGTTCCTAAAAACTCCAAAAATTTCCCAAAAAACACATGAAATTGAAAATTAAAACCATGAAAATGATGAGAAAGGATAGATCTCTTACCTGGAACTGACAGCAATGAAAATAGTCCATAGGATTGGCCGCAATCCTATGCTGAAGAATTAGGGTAAAAACCACTCAAAGCTCTCTCAAGATGGTAAATGGTAAAAATAAATTGCTTTTACCTCTTTTATGGTCAAAATAAATCATTATTTTAATCATTTTTAATGTTTTTACCTAATTTTACCATATGTTATATATTTTTAATGTTTCTATGGTGTTCTGAGCAAGTTAAATGACAATCGGGGAATGTGATGCAGGCTATATATATTGAAATTGTAAATGCAACTCATTTTGATAAATGAGTACACTTTATTGCTTTTTCAGGCTCGTAAAACTTACAAAAAGAAACCCCCTGGAGTCCTCTTTAAGCTATTTTCAAACTCCCAAAACATGAAAAGATTGTCAAGCGCTTGTCTTTTTGAACTCGTTGAAGTAAATGAAAAGACATTTGTCCAGCATAAGTTTAACCCTTTTCTGGACTAGATGGACTACTTACGAAAAAGGAATACTTTAGTTGAACATGGCTAAAAGGTTCTCCTGGGTATTGTTTTATGCCTTTTCGGGCCCAAGAGACAAATTTACGAAAAGGAACCTCTTGGATTTTTCTTTTTCGCCTCTTTTTCAAACTCTCTAAACATGAAAAAGAAGTCTAGTTATACTTTCATTGGACTCGTAAAACCATTAAACAGCATAGGACTCATCAAGCATGACAAGACCAAACCACTGCTCAGGGTTCGTTAAAAATACTCAGAAGGATTCATCTGAAGGATGAACTTATAGACCAAGCATGTGTTATCCTCCTCAAACATGTGAAAAATAAAGAGGTACTGGCCAAAAATGGTTGGGAAATTGGGGAATCGGGGCGTAATACCTATATATGGCAGTGAGCCACTCTTGAACATGACACTCTCTCACCTCTGTGACTGTTTTGGGTTGGGGAATCCACTTGTCTCTATGTTTATCACACCTTAATGAATGTCTTCATGATGGGTCTTTGAGTCAATGTGGCCAACACCATATAAGTGTCGTCGATATGTTCATGAGAAAGTCCACCTTCAGTTGACATCTGCTACAATACCTTAAGCCTTCTTTCATGTTTTCCACCCCTAAACCAGCTCTTACTCATCAACATTTTGTTTCAAATCTTGATACCTGTTTCGTGTCGTTGATGGGGGATAAATCAAGGCCCTCCTGCGATGGGTTGCTTCCTGTCGACATCAACACATTATCCAGGAAGTTAACTTAGAAACTCCCTTCAATGCCTTGGGGATTTCAGACTTCAATGGCAAGTTTCCTCGCTTTCGACAACATCTTTTCATCATTGGCCTTCACCCAAAAGATTTTGTGTGGTGTTCGACTCCAGCTCATTCATTCACACTTCATAGATTGCACTTAGCACCTTGAGGTCCATTATCATTATCGGTGGTTCCTCTGGCGTTTATTAACGGATTTCATCATTGGTTGGTAATCAGATGGTGTCTACCATGTTCGACTCTAGCACATCCATTCACATGGTTAGACTCAGTAGAAGACCCCAGATCTAGTTTCATCCATCTGTGTTGCGATTTCAGAATTCATACAAGATTATAAAGTATGATGGCTATAGTTATGCAAAAGTCATCCAAGCATGGGTCCACAATATGTCATCAATGGACATGACTTTGAATATTGTACATGTAAAACGGCTTATATGCTAAGTATGGTTATGCCTACCTCAGCAAAGATATAATGATGATAACGTATTGTAATAGAAAATTGATGATCTCAACCAGTTTATTCTTGATCCGGACTTTTCACATGGTAAAGCACTTCAGTCCTCAGCGATTACTTTTGACATTGTACTTTAGGGGGCAATCTATTACAGGCCATTTTGACACATTCAAATGACCTTGAAACCGGATCAACCATCATCCATTCACAGCTTACAATCATCCCTTGCAAAGGTAAAAGCATCCCCTTTCCAAAAGTTCTAAGAATTTTGCATTATATTGGCTAAAAATCCTAATTTAGGTCCTCATTGCACTTTCTTAGTTCAAACAGTGTGATGACGCAGGTTGCATCAAAAGAAAAAGCATTGGTTAGCGCAGGTTGCTTTCACTGCAAGTGTGATGACCCTTGAAACAAGGAAAAAAATAAAAATAATTTTGAAGCTTGCGCTTCTAAAGGCTTCTATCATGGAAGTTTCCATCCTATATTAAGGATGTCCTCGATTTCCTACAAATGAGGTCTTATCACTTATCCCATGGAACTTATGCCCTTTTAAAGTGGATCTTACCCTAGTTTAATGGATCTACAACTTCCTCATTCCTCCTATAAATGCATTACCTCCTATTGCAACTAGGTTGGCTTTTGGAGACTCTTAGTTATGCCCTCATGCTTCCCATTTTTTTTCTAGAGGTCCATAATCCATCCATGTACTTGAGGAATGATTGAAGGGTTGCTTTTGTGGCAAAGGAAAGACAAGATAGCCAGGAGAGATCTACAAGGTCAAAGTTTTCAAGGGTTGAAATCTTCTCCAACTTTCATTAATACAAAAATGTCTTGTTTTCCTATACATTATGTCTCATTTATGCACATTACATATGTAGAACAATGACTCCTTGGCTTATTGTTTAGACATGTTTGTATATGTTATTTGGATTTTTGGTTCTCTTGCTTGTTTTAGATGTTTTGAAAATTCCACTTAGTTATGCCCTCATGCTTCCCATTTTTGTCTAGAGGTCCATAATCCATCCATGTACTTGAGCAATGATTGAAGGGTTGCTTTTGTGGCAAAGGAAAGACAAGATAGCCAGGAGATATCTACAAGTTCAAAGTTTTCAAGGGTTGAAATCTTCTCCAACTTTCATTAATACAAAAATGCCTTGTTTTCCTATATTTATGCACATTACATATGTAGAACAATGACTCCTTGGCTTATTGTTTAGACATGTTTGTATATGTTATTTGGATTTTTGGTTCTCTTGCTTGTTTTAGATGTTTTGCAAATTCCACTTATAGCATTTGGAGTTGGAGCTAAAGTTTGCAAGCGAGGAGAAGAAGAGAGTCTACATTGGTTTCCAAATAAGTATTTCTCCCATATTACAAATTTCTCTAAGGAAAACATAGCATATTTGTCTCGGTTGTTTCTAATTCAGGCCGCTAGGTCTAGGGAGATTGCTTCTGCTTGTAGAAGGAATTCATCCATAAAACAAAAAGGGTTCATCACTACTTGAAGTAGTGAATTAGGGATCCACTGTTTAGAATGATGAAGGTATGATGACAGGAAGTACGGTATAATGGTTTGATTGAAGTATTTTCATCTTAAAGCAAGGGAACGGAAGTTGCTAAAGGAAGTCTAGATGACCATTCGAGGAAAGAGGTATACATACATTTGATAACTTTTTTATAGATAGACAAAGTCACGTCTTCACTTTGTTGCAGAAAGAATGATTGAAATGCTCTATCTCATGAGCATGATTGAAGAAAAAAGAACTCTTCCGTATAAATGACACATGAAGCCATAAATACAATATGCCTTGAACACTTTTACATAATGACATGATAGAATCAACACTATATGACATCCTGAAGAAGATGAGGTTGTGGGCAACAATTGTTTATATGTAGAAGGAGCTATGTATAGAGATCCCAAGGAAGTACTATGTGAAGAAGTTGAAAGAAGAGTTCGTGAAAAAGTATCTATAGCTACATAAATGAGATGATTAACATCTTTTAACAACAAGAAGGATTAGATATGACATCTCCATGAAAAGATATGGAGACTCTAATAAATATGACGAAGAAGGAAAATCCTTGTAATAGATGTCTTGGAGATGGATTTGTATAAAAAAGAATATTAATGTTGCAAAAGCAATGTTATGATGAAGGGCCATCATAAAGAGGTAATTCTGGTATGATATTAACTTTTGATTTTTTTAAACCATCTGGTTGGATTGAAATAGGACTACTAACAAAAGGTTGCAGAAGTTCACCTACAACTAGTACACATAAATTTGGATGGATGATTCTGGGAAGAACATGACTTGGAAGAGGTAGCAGTATGAAGTATAGCCATACGATGACAAAGAAGGTCACTTTTCGAAGAAAAGAAGGTTGACATGACTCTAGCATTACTTGGTTCAACACTATGTTTCGTTGAAGAGAAAAACGGAAAGTGGTATAGAAGATGGTCGAAGCCCTACGATGAAGTTATGGAAGAAGATGGCTCCATGATGTAGAATTTGAAGTTTATTCATAACCTAACGATGCAGAAAGAGCAGCCCTACAAGCAGTTGATAGTACCATGATCTCAACAAAAGAATACATAGTTGTTCTTGTTGGAAACAAGTCCCTAGTTAAGAGGGAGCTTGGCTATATTCCTTTCATATAAAGGAATGAGTAGATCCTCCCTAGTTGAGAGAGAGAGATAGACACATCATTCTTGTCTTCACATCGTGAAGAAAAAATGGAGGATTGGGTAAGCATCTGAGACCGATACATCTTGAGATTAGAAGTAGTCTCGGAAACCAATACTCTTTGAGGATGAGATAGGGCATCCAATATGCGAGAGTAGTCGAAGAGGAGACTCCTTTAAGGATGTATAAATCCAAGAAGGGAATGGTCCTATAAGGACATACCTTGTGAACATCCGAATGGGGTATGTGCCTTGAGAGAGAATGATGAAGGTGTCTAAAAATCATTGTCTCCCCAGCATTGTGCTCTAATCTAGTGGAGATATAGAGTTGTTAGTCAAGGCCTTGCTATATGACAACGTTGGTTGATATTATGAGATGCACTGATATAAGTTGGAAAAATAGCTTACGAGATGGCTTACCTCTCCAATTCTTCTTATGAGAATTCTTTTGTATGAGAATGTTTATGTACCATCTATGTATTATGAATACCTCCCTAGTTAGGGAGTGTTGAATTATGTAAACTAAGTTCGGTCTTCATAATATCTTATGTACTCTTGATTTTATATATTTGATGTAAAAGAGAAAAAAAATTATTATTATCATCTTATATAGCATGGGGTTTCATGCTCAAAGTCAATTTTTTTAGGTCAAAGCACCCATTGTGTGCTTCTAGGATTTGTCATCTTTGTATAAACTATAAAGTCAAAAGATTCATTGTCATATCTAATAGACCCTATTGGGCATCTTGTAACAAATCAAAGAAATTATTTTTGAGTTAAATGTGTCAAAGTACCCCTCCAAGACCAAGTTGGCTTGCAAAGAAGAAGTCGGCCTCATTTAGGGCTATTCATCCTCCTTGAAAGACTATACAATAAACATTTGACCTTGTTGAAAGTATAATCAATCAAGCTAGTTGAAGCACACAAGGAAGATAAGAAGACAAGCGAAGAAGAGGAAGGATCCAAGGAAGAAAAATCTAAGTCTAGAATCCCATTTCTATCTCTATTCTCTCACACGTGCGAATTACAACTAGGGTTTCTACAGTAATAAGATTATATTGAAGTTCTCCTTCTAGAAATTGAATTAGTGTTGTTGAAAGATCAAGTTCTAAAGTCGAGCATCTAAGGAAAGAAGATCAAGCCAAGAGAAAAAGAGAGGAGGCCTAAATTAGCCTCTTTCTCCCACACGTGCAAAGTTGCAAATGTTGCAAGAGGGCCGAAAAAATGCAGACCTAAAGCAGAAGCTAAGATTCTGAAATAGTGGTCGAAATTTGTTGCAAGGATAGACGTACCACAATTGAAGAATGTTTGACTTGGGTTGACTTTGTGAAAGACAAACTCGTCTAGAAGGAGGTTGACATGGTCTTGGAGGGGTCTTAGACTTGAGTCTAAAGGTCTTGGAATTCGTCATTTAAAGATTCTATCAGAAGAGAAGAATTTCTTGTGGGTTTTCCTCTCTATAAGAGGTTTTGGCCCTATCTAGCAGCGTACATCTTGTGTCCATTTGTTTTATTGATCTTCATGTTTTGGTAGTTGTTTGATGATAAGAACATTATAATAATCAAGAGAAGAAGAAGCTAATTATACATAATATAGGTGAAGTAAAGAACATCACAAGAAGTTATCAAAGTAAAGAGAAATCACCCCTAATCTAGCTACCCTAGATTTCTCAACATTTATTTCATTCTTTCTTTCTTCCTTAATATTACCCAACACAACAACAATGTAATATTACCCCAAAGAACCCATTGATTTAATAAATAATCCAACAAAAACACTATAGATTATAAAATCAAATTTGATATTCAATCCAATTCAATTACCTTTTTCGTAAGGAATCAATGCTTGTGCACAACGAGCCAAGTACAAGTGAGCAAATGCAGACGCTAAAGGATCTGCTAACCCTCTAATCATCAAACTCAATCGTTGGCAAACATTCAACGGATTCTCATCCAAAAAATGTCGAGAACGGAAAATAGCCAATTCCAAGTATCTGTGTGACAATTATTTGAAGGCAAAGTAGTTACTATTTGATAGAATCTATATGAACATAAAAAATGGCTTAAATGATGTGGATGACAATGAGAAAGAAATAAACAAACATGCATTTACAATTACAAAGGCCATAAAATAATTGAATCCAATAATTTTAACTAAGCAAATATGACCCATTCAACTTAAAACCTCTTTTGTTTATAGGACAAATAATAAAAGTGTATGAACTATAGTTTCCTTTTGTTTACCTTCAAAGATAGTGGTCCTACTAAAAACATCACACCTTTACAATGTGTTGAAGGCTTAAATGGTTGAGAATATGTGTGTAATCTTCACTTGTGGCCATGTGCCAACCTACTAAGTGGTTAGTTGAGGCCCTTAATGAGCCAACCTTTGGGTAGTTAAACACACTTATTGAACTTTGTTATGTGTTGTTGTTTGTGGCCCCTATTACTACAGAATCTGGCACCTCAGTGCAAAGCTTAACTACGCAATCTAGATTGAGAGACACCAACAAGATTAGTTACCATTGTCACCTTAGCAACTATTCCCTACTATTCTTTGGTCACCTTGCCAAGTCTTAGGGAATGAGTAACGCAAATGGTCTTAAGGCTATTTACCCGCTAAGGGTTCTCCCACAAGATTCACCCAAGGATAAATATTCAATGATTGGTGCTTCGGGTGAATCAAGGTATCATTCCAAGATGGCAAGTACAAGGGATACTATGGCTAAATCTAGAGGGCATGGTAAGTCCTAAAGAGGCTTAAATAGGTTCCCAAACACATGCAATCTAGAAATTACATTTTTTTGTTGTAAACTAAGGCATTAATTAGCAAAAATACAGCATGTGAATATTATAAAAGCAGTAAGAAACCAGCCCCAGAAACTATGATAAACAAATGAAAAATTAGAGTTGTTCAACAAGCAAACAAGGAAGTAAATTAAAGCAATTTTCAATGGCTAACACATAAAACAGTAATAGAAACACTAGACATCAGTGCTAATCAATGGCTGAAAATTGCATGTAAAATAATATTTTCACTTTTGCAATTAAATGCATGCAAGGAAAAATGCAGATTTTGTTGTAATCTAACGCTAATTTACCCTAGAAAACATAAAAATGAAAATTTTAAGGTTTTATTTTTATCATTTTATGGATTGAGACAAGAAATAGGACTATTGCCTTTCTCAATCAAGGGCTAATATAGTCTAAGAGAAAATAAATCTATGAAAGAGGATCAATTAAAGTGATTTCGAAGAGAGAGAGGAAGCTACACTTAGGTTCCTCAATTCCTCAAATCCTAGCATCCTTCTATCTTCTATGGAGATTGAGAGGGAGGAAGACACACTTAGGTTCTTCAAAGAAACTTGATGAAAATCTTGTTTAGGGAGATATCAAAGCCATAAAACATTCAACAACACTTACATGAAAGTTCCATTAAAAACCAAATTATTCAAATAGCACAAGATAGAAGTTACTTACAATAAATTAGCGCCTATCATCAAAGAATCAACAAAAATCATCCAAGAGAGAGAACCATCCAGTCAACATATCCAACATATCCAATTAGTGCTACACAATGCACAAGAGATACTGGGCTAGTCAATGCGCATTGATCTGTGAGAGTTTGTGACAATGAGTCCAAGATAAATGGACTTCCCTCTATTTGTGTGAGGAAAACCAAGTTGATTTTACATTAGCTTACTCTAAAAGCCCTAAAAATAATATTAAATGTGATTACAAGTTGGATAGGTCACAAGCCGACCCCCAAAGATAGCTAACTCAAAGATAAAACATAAAAATAAGCCTCCTTTAACCCACAAGAGTGGGTGACGTCATCCGCCAAAAGGTGTGTCTCTCATCCGAACATGCCATGGATGACTCAAGGGGGTACATCTCATCCCAAAAGTCACATCTTATTGTCAAATGGTGTCCAATCATCAAGCAAGGCTCCATCATCTAAAACACCATCCTCAACCAAGCCCATGTCATCAATCCAAACCCCCCTTGAAAAGCATTGTTAACAACCAAAAAGTGGGTAACTGATAGGAAAAAAATTATCCTCTTTGTCAACCAACCAGCAGCCCTATGATGATCATCCCATAAGACTATTCCAGGATTCTCCAACTCTTGCTCCAGTTAGATGTCATTCCCATCTACCATTTCTCTTTGAAGAAAGGTGGGTCATCTATCGGGAGGTACTTTAACCATTCTTGCAATCATGTGCTTTGATTCAATGCCATGGGCATATTAATATGGATCACGGAGTAAACTAGATGATTGACCAATCCAATGGGACCTCCTCTAAGGCCTATGGGTTTAGGAACGACACTACTGGGGAAGCATTGATTGATGCAGCATGTCCAAGTTAATCCATACTTACTATTCTCCATCTCTTCCTATTATCCATCTCCACTTTTTAGGTTGGCAATCATTAGTCATTGGGATTGGCATCCTTCATCCACATCCTTGAGTCAAGGCCCAAAAGTTTGGCCATGGAGGTTGATGCAACTAAAAGAAAGAAGCATATAAAGCCACAATGAAAGAAAATGCAAACGATGGTTGTGGCATTATTTAGCACATGGGCAAAAGCCTAGCATGAGCTCTACACTCCTCATCAACCATCACCCAGTTCCTCAAGCATTTAATGCTTAATCTAAAGAAAGGAACTCTTGAAAGTGCCAACCCTAATAAGCGAGAAACTGCTACATCTTACAAAGGTATTGCAAAGATACAAAAGCATGCTTGGGCACTTAAGCTATCCACCAAATAAAGGTGGATCATTAAAGTAAAAGGCACACAAAAGGGGTGGAAAAGGCAGGCCAAGGAGAGTAATAACTCATGAATCCATGATTGCTTCCTCCTTACATCTATACACTTAAGATGTCGGACCCCCATTAGTTGGTCACATGGCTGTGGCACGTGCCCTAAAGTCTTTCCCACTCTATAACTATCATTATCACACACACCTATGGATTGATGGGCTAACTTAGTGTTGATTTCTAGTGCTAATAAGACGAGCACAATATTTTGCAATTCATAATTACTTCCAATGATATATGATATTACTTTAGCACACCTCAGAACATCTTTAAACAATTACACTCAAAAAATTCAACTGTAAATGCAAAGGAAATAGTAAATATCACAGTAGAATAGACATCTAAAGTAGACACCAGACTTTTGCCCTAGGAAACCCAAACTCAAGACAAAACCCAGCAATCTTTTCTCAGAGAAATTGTTCAGTTCAACAAAAGTACAATCTGATATTTACAAGTCAAACTTGGTCAACCCAAGCCAAAAATTCAGCACTGGTCAAACCTGATCAAACAAACCGAAATTCAGTCTTCTGCAACAGTAAATCAACTTGGTCAAATAGTCATGCAATCTAACCCACACATGTGAGATCAAACCCGATCAACCGCAAGTCAAACAAATCACACAGTAGCTTGGTCAACACAGGTCAAATAGACCTGAAAAACTTAGTCAACATTGGTCACAACAGATCTCAAGAAGTCTCGATCAATCTTGGTCAAAACAAATCTTAGAAAGTCTTGGTTAAAGGTAGTCAACCCTGGTCAAATGTTGGTCAAACTTCAATTGTCTCAGAAATTCAGCTCCTTAGAAACTTCGGCCACTTCCTCAGATTGCTTCCCACATGAGAGAGAGAAATATGTGAGTGATGAGTGAGTGAGAAAATGAGAAGTTCATGTGTCTTTTTATAACGATTTTAGGGTGACCAAGAGGCACGTCTCTTTGTTGGGTTGACCTATACTTTCGAGGTTGACTTTAGCAAATTAAATTTAATTTTCTTTCATGAGTTGACTTGTGTAGCTAGGGAATACCTACCAAAGCTACCCAAAAAATCAACACTCCCTCTTAGCTAGGGAGGTATTTACCTTAACTTCCTCAGATGTCCACTTCGTTGAAAATTTCTCCATCCCAAGAAAAGATTGAATATGCCTACGATGTTAATGCATCCATCCACTTCATGCTCTATTCTAGAACCATGTGGAAAGCGTCCTACATCAGCATCACGCAAAGGATCTAGTCACCCACTAGCCAAATACCCTTCGGCAGTATGGTCAAGTAACCCCTTGACCAGGTTAAAAACAAAACTAGTCCTCGGTCACAAACTAACAAAATCGTCACTTGGAACTTGGACAATTTTCCCTCACCAATGGTGAAACCCTGGGCCCATTTACCATCCCCCCATGTCGTCAAATGGCACTTGAATGGTAAAAATACTTGCCTGATGCTTTGAGGCACTCACTCTACCCACTAGCCAAGTAACCCCTGGCAATATGGTCAAAACCTTATAACCAGGGGTGCACTCCAAGCCTTGATGCTATCTAGGCCATTCTCCCTAACCACATTACATGGCACCTAGTTAATACCCCTGACCTAAGGAGAATGGTTGCCCTGATGCTACAACATCAACAATCCCTCTCAATGAGGGAGCCTTTCTCAACTACTCCAAGCTTTTCCTTTAAGTATATAAACTTCATTGGGACAAAGGCTTTATGAGAATGTCAGCAACCTGCTCATTCATAGCAATGTATTGGAGCCTCACTACTCCCTTTTATACCATGTCTCAGATGTAGTGGTACTTGATCTCAATATGCTTCGAATTGTCATGGAAAATTGGATTTTCTGAAAGCTTCACACAACTTTGATTGTCATAATGTATCACGGTCGTCTCCGGCATCTAATCAAACAATCCTACGAATAACCTCTAAAGCCACATTGCTCCACAGCTCGCCAAACTAGGTGCAATATACTCGGCCTCTGTAGTGATGAGTGTGACAAATATCTGCTTCCTGCTCATCTAGCATATCATAGCAGAACCCAAACTGAAGCTCCATCCAAATGTGCTCTTTGGCCTTTACAGTGATCAATGTGACTAGTGATGCGAAAATCGCGATAATATTGGAAAATCGCGATTTTTAAACTTTCACGGTAATATTGCCCGATTTTTACACTTTTTTTTTTGCGATTTTTCGAAGAAAAAAAAAATCGCGATAAAAACGAAATAATCGTGATTCGATCGGTTGTAATCGCTGGGCCGGCGAGGCAGCGGGTTTATAACACACACATGAAAAAAAAAAAAAAACGAATTTTTTTAATTCATTTGGGCAGACAGCGGCAACGACGTGGATTGGGAGTGACCTAGGAGAAAAACCTTGGTCTATTGGGAGCTAAGGAGGAGAAAAACAACTCAAAAACCCTGGTGGATTGAAAGTTGAGGAGGAGAGGATCAATTTTCTCCGGCAAACCGGTATGGGCACCAAATTTATGTGTTTTGTTTTCCTTTTTTTTTTGGTTGGGTTTGGATAACCCATTGTTTATCAAATATGTTTGAGTTGATTTGATGGTGTTTTTGTTTGTTAAATTGTCAAAAATTCAATGTGTTTTGTCATGTTACTCATGTATGTAATTTTTTATTTTTTTTGTAACTTGCAATCCTTATTTTGTCATAGGTTCATCGTTCAACTTCAAAGACCAAAGTTCAAACTTCATCTTACAAATTTAAAACTCAAGAGTCAAGAGTTCAACCAAGTTACAAACATGCCAAGGAAATTGGACCCCCTGTGAGAATTTGGTGAACTTGATGGAGGATTTGATAGAATAAACTTGAGTTGCAAGTTGTGTGGGCATCATATGTCTGGGAGGGTTTATAGATTGAAGTATCACCTTGCACAAATCCCTGGATTTGATGTAGGGCCTTGCACAAATACAAATCCGAAACTCATCCAAAGAGCCATGAGATCATTGGAAGAATGAGCACGAAAGAGAGGCCAAAGCATAAATGAAGAAGCAACTAGCAAAGAGGGTGTTAGGCTCAGGTGAACAAGGAAGTGGCACTGGTTCTACTTCAGCTTCAATATCTACAACCAACCCGATAGTTGCCTCATCATTTTTTGCTCTTCTCACAACCATCTATCACTTCAATGCTTAAAAAAATTGAGAAAGAACAAGCTAACAAGTTGTCGGCCAAATTTCTCCTTTGGAGTGATATTCCTTTTAGCATTGCAAGGAATAATCCATTTTTCCAGCCTGTTCTTGACGCTAATGCAACTGTTGGCCCAGTTACAAAATTCCTTCTTATGATGACTTTAAAGGCCGGATTCTTCAAAATGAAAAGGTTGACTGCACCAAAAGATTGGAGGAGTTTAGGGCATCATGGGCACAAACAGGATGCACTGTGATGTCAGATGGTTGGACCGACCAAAAGGGGAGAACCCTTATAAACTTCTTAGTTAGTTGTCCCAAGGGGGCAATGTTTATGAAATCTATTGATGCATCTTCATATATCAAAGATGCAAAAACTTTATGTGATTTGTTGGATGTGTTTATTTTGGAGGTGGGTGTAGAACATGTTGTCCAAGTCATAACGAACAATGCTGTAAATTACGCTGTTGCTGGCAGGATGCTTATGGAGTGGCATTCTACTTTATTTTGGACACCTTGTGTTGCACATTGTATTGATTTGATATTGGAGAACAGAGGAAAAAATTCCTTTGTCAAAGATATTGTTGACTCATCAAAAAGCATTAAAAAATTTATATAATCATACATCTGTGCTTAGCTTGATGAGAAAATTCACCAACAACAAAGAGTTGGTGCGCCCCGCCATTACACGGTTTGCCACCAGTGCCATATCTTTTAATCCCTCTTGAATTCTATGTGGGATGTGAAGAGAATGTTTCTTTCAGAGAAGTGGCATGCTTTGACAATGAGCCGCAAACCAGAGGGAGAGGCCATATGCAGATTAGTTTCATACCAGGAAGACTTCTGGGTAAGAGTACAGGAGGTATGCACTATTACTGAACCTTTGGTAAAGGTTCTTCGATTAGTTGATGGTGAGAAGCCCGCAATGGGCTATTTGTATGAGGCCACGGACAAGGCCAAAGAATCTATTCGGGCCTACTATGATGATAAGGGAGATGAGGGGTTTCAGAAACAACTCCTCCTATGGGAAGTGATTAATGAACGATGGAACAACGCAATCCATCGTCCCATTCATGCTGCAGGGATATACCTGAACCTCGCATTTTCTTACCCATGCGGGTCGTATTTGATGTTGAGATCATAGATGGATTCTTAACTTGTGTTCAGAGAATGGTGCGATCTCCAGCATAACGTACGGAAATCTCCAAAGAAATGGAGACATACAAGATGGCAGGTGGCACATTTGGCTTTGAGATGGTTGTGACTGATAGGACGATTAAAATGCCAGGTATTTTTTAGTTTGTTTCAAATTTCATTGTCTCTTCAAGTTCATAACTTCATACTTTGCTTCAACTTTCAAATTTCATTTTTTTCTTATGTTTATTTAAAATTTTATTTGTAATTTTGTTGTAGATGCATGGTGGAGAATGTATGGTGCCAGGGTACCCCATCTACAAAAGCTTGCCATTCGAATCCTCAGCCAAACATGTAGCTCCTCAAGATGCGAGCGCAACTGGAGTGTATTTGAAAAAATACACAACAAGAAGCGCAACAGGTTAAACTTAAAACTTAAAATATTGCAAATTTCCAATTAATTTTTTGAATTCATTAAACAATATTTTTTTATAATTATTATTTCATGATCTTTGTACAGGTTGGAGTCCCAGCAACTTAATGACATGGTCTACGTCTACTACAATCTTCGATTGTGGGTGAGGCAACTTGAGAGGATACCTGATATGGAGGCCATCTCATTGGATGGGATTGACACCACTGCTGCATGGAGGGTTGAGGCCGAGAGGCCTCTCATGGAATCTGCCAATGATTGGTTAGAGCAGGAGGTAGTGGAAGGCGTAGAGGGGGAGGAGGAAGAGAAACAGGAGGAGGAGGTGACACCACCTACCCGAGCTACCCCTGCCACCAGTGGAGGACGTGGTCTACCTCCTGTAGCTCCTACTCCTAGTTCTTCAGCTTCTAGAGCACAGCAGAGTCCATAGCCAACTCCACCGGCATCTACATCTAGAGGGAAAGGGAAAGCTATTGCATTTTCTCGCAAGAGGGGCAAAGGAAATCAGTGTTATTAGTTATTTGGTTCATTTCATTGTATATGACATTATGACTCATGATATGAGATACATTTTTATATTTTTTGTTGATATTTTGAGGTTGAGTTGGGACTCAGGTGTTAGGACTTACTATTCAGGACATGATTAATTGTTGTGTGGTGTAGCACTAGAAATGATATTGCACATCTTATATATTAGTTCATTTATCATATTTATGTGTCAATGTATTTATTTTATGTTGTAGATGCTTTAGATATTAAAAAAATTGAAAATAAAATGAATATTTTTGTATTTTACGATTTTTACGATTTTTTCCTGATTTTTTCCCTTCCCGATATTATCCCGATAACGATAACTACAACATTGAGTGTGACAAATGTCTGCTTCCTGCTCATCTAGAATATCATAGCAGAAACCAAACTGAAGCTCCATCCTAATGTGCTCTTCTTGTCTTCGACACTTCCTACCCAATTGGAATTTGTGTATCCTTGCAGTTGTACTTCACCATTTGAGACATATCCCAAACCATGATTGATTGTACCACACAGATATCTCAACACATGCTTTGCCACAATCCAATGTACATGCCTGGGTTCCACCATGGACTGGCTTGGAGTGTTTACTACAAAGCAAATATCAAGTTTGGTATTAACCAAATACATCAAGGATTCGATCAACTATCAATACATAGAAGGATGTTAAAATTGGCAACCAGGGCAAAACTTCATGTGGGTCATCTTATTTATGGCTGATAATGTTTTTATTAGATTCCTCTCGTCGAGAGGTGTAGGATTGATATAAAGATCATCCGATTCTGAATTATGAATTTATTTTGATTATGGAATTATTATCAAGCCGACCTACAACTCATGTAGACTCAGAAGCCCAACAGTCGCATCTATTCACCCACCAACGTTGTGTATAAATATAAGAGGACTTTTCCTCATTTGGACTCACTCATCTCATCACATCTCTCTCTCTCTCTACTACGCAGAAATGAGTCTCTTCTCTACTGCGCTGAAATGGGTCTCTCTCTCACACATGTGAAGCCGGAAGCTGTTGAATTTGAAGCTGCAACTGCAGAAGTAAAGATTGACTTGCGTGGACTAGAAGATCTCCTCTTTGGAACTGCGCTGTAGGTTCATCTGAACCTCCTCTGAAAGCTGCAACTTTTGGTGGTGGAATGAAGTCAATCCGATGAACGGTTTGCAAGATATCGACTGCCCTAGTTTGAAGCCGGAAACTGTTGAAACTGAAACTGCAACTGCAGAAGTAAAGATTGACTTGTGTGGCCTAGAAGATCTCCTCATCTGAACTGCGCTGTAGGCAGTGTTTTAAAAACCGTTTTCAAAAACCGGTTACCGGTCAAATCGGCCGGTTAGCAAGGCTGTCGGTCCGAACCGGCCAAAAAACCCGGTTTGATAGGGCATTTCACCTTTTTTCAGCCCTAACCGGTGAAAGCCGGCCGGTTTTTGGCACGCCCACCGTAAAGTTAAAAAATCATATTTTTCACTTTGTTTCAGGGGTTTTGGGGGGAAACTAAGGGTGTTTCAACCCTAACAATGTTAGCAATTAATGGTAATGTTAAATTCTTAAAGTAAAAGTGACATTTCCTTTAATTTTCATTTTCATCCTTTTACTTAAATTTTTAACATTACCATGAAATGACTCAGGATGTTTGAGAGTGGTTTCGACCTCATTGGATTTCATATGGAGAAACTAGAATTTTAGATTTCACTCAAAATTCAGCAGACTTAATGGTTTTCAGGATTTCATGGTTTGGGGCTAAACAATAAATGCAATCGGAGCTCCAAATGATGAGCAAAACTCCTGATCTAGATGCCATTGTGTTGGACGATATTGATCCAACATCAGAATGGGTGGAGGAGACTGAAGAACCTGTGTTTGAGGCTGATTTTGATATCGACATGGCTTTAGCGGGGGATGATGCAGATTATGTGGTGGCATCAAAACTAGGATCAATAGCGGCATCAAGGAAAGGCAAAGAACCAATGGAAGGCACTAGTCATGCAGGTCGACAAACTCGTGCTTCCATTAGGTCCACTTCTATTGTCATTGGTGGCATTGATACTGAGGTTGCAGATCAGGCTGAGGCATCCTCAGACTCTGAACTAGATGATGTCTATGTAGCTCCTGATGATGATCCTGTGTCTAGTAGTGGTGATGAACTTGATGATTGATCATGTGTACACTGTAGACTTGTAGTAGGTCAATGGCCTCATAGCTTGCAGCATTGTTTTTGGACTTTATAGGCCATTTAGAGCCTCATTTCTTATGTATTTTGCTATTTTTTCGATGATATGTATTGTACTCGGTGCCATTTTGATATATTCACCTTTACATGGTATATAAATGAGCAAACTTTGAATATTTTGTCTCTATTGGCTTGGAATCATGGTTTCACATCTTAAAAATAGTTTTCCTTCATTAAAATTAATTATTTAATGTATTTTTTTAAAACTGGTTCGTTTAGACCAAACCAGTCCCGGTTAGACCGGTTCCGGTCGGTAAACCGGTTCATTAGGTGGACCGGTCCGGTCACCGGTTCCGGTTTTAAAAACATTGGCTGTAGATTCATCTTAACCTCCTCTGGAAGCTGAAACTTTTGGTGGTGGAATGAAGTCAATCCGACGGTCGGTTTGTGAGATATGGTCTGCCCTAGTTTGATAATGAAGTCGCTAATGCTGATGTTGCTGATCTAGGGTTTGCTACTGCTGATATGAATCAGATTTATTGTACTATTTCTCTCCGCTGAATTATTGAAGATAAAAGAAGATTTGATCAAAGGGTTTCCCCACACATTGTGGGGTTTGTCCCTGGCTAGCCGCCACATCTTGTGTCTCTTGTCTTGGCTTGTTTTCTATCGATCGTTTAATGTTCTATCTGCACTTTATTTTATGTACGTGTTGTTGCTAACCTTTGGAATATAATAAGGAAAAGAAGTAAATTGTTATAAGCATAGAACATACCATAACTTAACATGGTATCAGAGCTGAGGTGAAGACAAAGCCCGAGCAAGAGCAAGAGCAATCATCGAAGAGAATATTGGCAAGGCTATCCTAAAAGAACTATGGGGTCCTCAACACTCTTTCCTGCTGAAGACAAGCTCCGTGAGAAAGCTGACTATCACGGATGGAAGATGTCTATCGATCTAACCCTTGAGAATCAAGGAGTGTTGGGTCACGTAAGAGGCAATATTGTTGAGCCTCCATCAAATGCACCTCCTGCTGCCAGGAACAAATGGAAGAACGGAGAAATTAAAGCGAAAAAGATCATCCGGGACTCTATCGACAAGCGCTTGGTGGCCTACATCTCTGATCTAGACACCTCCAAGGAAATCTACGATAGACTGGTGAGTTTATTTAATGTTAATGATGCAAATCAAGTTTTGTTTCTTAGAAATAAGCTGAGGGAAATCAAGAAGGGTAAAGATGAAAGTATGCAAGCATACTTATTAAGAATCACTGAGATCAAGAACGATCTTCTATCTATTGGGGAAACTATTACTGATAGAGAAATGGCACTCACAACTCTCGGAGGATTACCATCTGAATGGTATGTGTTCAGGACTACTCTTCTTAACAATAATGTAATTCCTAGTTTCGAGGAATTAATGGCTAGATGCATTCAAGAAGAAACAAGGGTAGAAGAGCAGGAAATGCCCTTGCCTAAAGGTCCTCCTGCTGCTTTTTCTTCTCATGCTAAGAAAAGAAATAATTTTGGGTCTAAATCGAAAAGAAAGGCTGGATTTAAGGGTGGAAGAAAAGGACGATGTTTCATTTGCAATAAAGCAGGTCACTATGCAAGGGAATGCCCTGATAGAAAGGACTCTCACCGTGACGATGATCAAAATCCCTCTCATGGTAATCGAAGGAATGGAAAATTCAACAGCAAAGGTAAGAGGAGAGCTGGGAATCAAGGAAGAGGACAAGCATTCAAGAAGGCTAGAAATTCTAGGATGTATTAAATGCACCTGACCTCAAAAGGAACCTAGTGTCCATCTTGGCAATGGAAGACAAAGGCTACAAGGTAACCTTCAGCAATGGCAAGGTATGTATATGGACCATGGGTTTAGTGTTGATTCATTATATCAGGTCGATGGAAGTCTGCTAGGTGTCATGTCTTGTGACACAACTCTTTAGTCCGAACTTTGGCATCGGAGGTTTGCCCACCTTCATTACAAAGCTCTACCCGATGTAAGACAGATGGTAACAGGGATGCCCGAATTCCAAGTAGAGAAAGAAGGTGTATGTCCGGATGTGCCAAAGGAAAGCTCAAAAGGGGACCATTCCCCTCAAGCCAAAGCAAGACCTCCGATATATTACAATTGGTTTACTCAGGCATACCTGAGGTTGGCATTAAGAGGGAGACTACTACACCACATACTCTTGAGCAGAATGGTGTGGTGGGAAGGAAGAACCACACGATGATGGAAGCTGTCCGGGCCATGCCACATGATCAAAGACTTCCAAAGTTTCTATGGGCTGAAACTACAATCACCGCCGTATATGTACAAAATCGATGCCCTCATCAAGCATTGGGTTCCTAAACTCCTGAAGAAATGTTCACCACCGAACAAAGGGAAGTCGTGATTAGTCATGATGTCACCTTTGACAAAGATATGGCTCTCAGCAAGGTGGACAATTTGCTGACTTTGAGTAGCTCTCAAGAAGCCGACACCAGGGAACCGAATGAAAAGGATGATGAATCAATGCCTGATGTAGAAGAACCCATGGATCTGATTGATCCTCATCCACATGAGCCTTCCTCTTCTAGGAAGAGGCCTTCATGGCTTAGGGGGATACTTGATGATGCTGAAGGACATGTTGCACCCTGAGGAACCTTCCATCAAAGTAAGAAACTTAACAGGTATCAGGGATACCTGACCATCATGAGCACGATCATACAAAATGAACCTTCATCATTCTCAGATGTCATCAAGCATTAACTAAGGAAGGATGCTATGACCATAGAATATGAGTCTATTATGGAGAATGATGTCTGGGAAGTAGTTCCCAGACCCTGGACAAGACAATTGTTACTTCAAAATGGCTTTACAAGATAAAGCATGCAGCAAATGGAAGTATGGAAAAGTATAAGGTTCATTTTGTTGCTCGTGGTTTATCCCAGAAGGGAGGTATAGACTATGATATTTGCACCTATTGCCAGATATACGACCATCCGCTTGATCATAGCCCTTGTGGCTTCACAAGGATGGAACCTACATCAGATGGATGTTAAGACTGCGTTCTTGCATGGTTCTATCAAAGAAGAGGTCTATGTGGAGCAACCTGAAGGATTTGAGATTTATGATTGAAAATCTCATGTATGCAGGTTGAAGAAGGCTCTCTATGGGCTGAAGCAAGCACCCCGAGCATGGTATGAGAGGATCGATAGCTACTTGATGAAGCTGGGATTCACTAGGAGTGAAGCTAATCCTAACCATTACTTTAAGGTTGAAGATGACAAGCCTCTCATACTGGTGTTGTATGTGGATGACCTCTTTCTAACAGGTGCAAACCTTCTCATTCACAAATGTAAGAGGGAGATGGCTTCTGAATTTGAAATGAAGGACCAAGGACTTGAAGTGTGGCAGAAGCCAAGGGAAATTTTCCTATCTCAAGGAAAATATGTGGTAAATATATTGGAAAGATTCGGTATGATGGACTGCAAGCCTGTGACTACCTCGAGGATCTTAACTTTTAGAAGTTATATGGTAGTGATGTCGGACCAGACTTGGGAAATGCCTCTGAGTTTCAAAAACTCATTCGCATTGATGTTCTTGGTGAATCTCCGTCCGAACATATGTTTTGCAATTAGCATTGTGAGCTCATATTTGGTTGAGCCTCACTGGATTGATGCCATGAATCTTCTGAGATGTCCTCAGGACACAATCTCTCATGGATTAAGATACACTGCCGGAGATGTGAGACTACTTGGATATACTGATGTTGATTGGGCAGGCAGTGTGGTGGACCGTAAGAGCACTCTCGGGTACTGTTTCACCTTGGGAACTGCTTTGATATCCTGGATGAGCAAGAAGCAGAAGTCGGTGGCTTTGAGCACCGCCGAAGCAGGATATATTGTTGCTAGCATAACCTCGTGTGAGGCAGTCTGGTTGCGAAAGCTCTTCAGTGAGTTGTTTGGATTTACATTGGATACCACTGTGATTCTCTGTAACAACCAGAGGTGGGATTTGATTATTGAGGAATCCCGTATTCGTCAATTGCTCCAGCAAATAGACATCATCTGGGATATGGTAAGTCGATGAGCAAGGAAGCTCCATCACATTAAGATGATGTACAGGTTGATACACCTTGTCAAAGCACCGAGGAAAGATCTAATCTGTGATTTTCCCAAACGACTTGGAGTCGGCAAGAAACCCTTGTACAAGGGTCCTGCATGTTGCATACATTGAGCTCTGGGAGCTCTGAGGGCTTGCGGTTCCTACTGGAGCAACATATGACCACAGGGTGACTCACCCTCCCCTGGTGGTGCACACTGGAACAAGATGATTCGCTCTCTTGTGGGACAAGATGATTCGCTCTCTTGTGGAACAGGATGATTCGCTCTCCTGTGTAGCAGGATGATTAGTTCTCCTGTGAGGCCTGGATTGATGTGTTCTCCATGGCAGCCTGGATTGATGTGTCTCTCACGGCAATTGTAGCAGGATTGATGTGTTCTCCTGTGAGGACAGGATTGATCAGTTCTCTGTCGAGGCATCATATCCATGCAGTCTGGGACTCATGGGAAGTACCTCTCATCTGATCAATGAGCAGGGAAATGAAGTTAGGGACCATAGTAGTACCGATGGACGCATCATTGTATCTACCGTACTCCCTACGCTAGGATGACCTCCATTGATCTGGGATCAATGATACTGGTCTGGGACCAGTGGTAGGAGTTGTACCATACTATGACGCTGACTTCGGGTCGGTTGAGATTGGTCTGGGACCAGTGGTACATACTCCGAGACTGACTTCATGTCAGTGCAGTACTGGTTTGGGACCAGTGACAGTGGTACATACTATGACGCTGACTTCGGGTCAGTTGAGACTGGTCTGGGACCAGTGGTACACTCTCTGAGACTGCGATACTGGTCTAGGACCAGTGGTAGGAGTTGTACCATACTATGACGCTAACTTCGGGTCGGTTGAGACTGGTATGGGACCAGTGGTACATACTCCGAGACTGACTTCGTGTCAGTGCAGTACTGGTCTGGGACCAGTGAGAGTGGTACACACTATGACGCTGACTTCGGGTCGGTTGAGATTGGTCTGGGACCAGTGGTACACTCTCTGAGACTGCGATACTGGTCTGGGACCAGTGGTAGGAGTGGTACTTACTATGAAGCTAACTTCGGGTCGGCTGAGACTGGTCTAGGACCAGTGGTATGCACTCTGAGACTGACTTTGAGTCAGTGGAGGATGATACTGGTCTAGGACCAGTGGAGTTGTACTCACTATGACGCTGACTTTCGGGTTGGTTGAGACTGGTCTGGGACCAGTGGTACATACTCTGAGACTGACTTTGAGTCAGTATGATACATCGTCGATCATTTCTTCTTCTTCATAATTCGAACAAAAGCAGAGCAAAACAGAACAATGCAAGAGCAGAGCAGAACAGAGCAAAACAGTACAGATCAGTGCAGGGCAAAACAAGACAAAGCAGAACAGGCAGAATAGAGCAGAGCAAGGCAAGGGTCAGGCTGTACAGGGCAGTGCATTTGATGGATGAATAGTAACGACCGATAGACAGATTGCAGATGAAGTTCTCCATGGTTGAGAGGAAGTGTTAAAATTGGCAACCAGGGCAAAACTTCATGCGGGTCATCTTATTTATGGCTGATAGTATTTTTATTAGATTCCTCTCGTCGAGGGGTGTAGGATTGATATAAAGATCATCCGATTTCGATAAGTATTCATGGAGATATGAATTTATTTTGATTATGGAATTATTATCAAACCGACCTACAACTCATGTAGGCTCAGAAGCCCAACAGTCGCATCTATTCACCCACCAACGTTGTGTATAAATATAAGAGGACTTTTCCTCATTTGGACTCACTCATATCATCACATCTCTCTCTCTCTCTACTACGCAGAAATGAGTCTCTTCTCTACTGCGCTGAAATGGGTCTCTCTCTCACACATGTGAAGCCGGAAGCTGTTGAATTTGAAGCTGCAACTGCAGAAGTAAAGATTGACTTGCGTGGCCTAGAAGATCTCCTCTTTGGAATTGCGTTGTAGGTTCATCTAAACCTCCTCTGAAAGCTGCAACTTTTGGTGGTGGAATGAAGTCAATCCGATGAACGGTTTGCAAGATATCGACTGCCCTAGTTTGAAGCCGGAAACTGCTGAAACTGAAGCTGCAACTGCAGAAGTAAAGATTGACTTGCGTGGCCTAGAAGATCTCCTCATCTGAACTGCGTTGTAGGTTCATCTGAACCTCCTCTGGAAGCCGAAACTTTTGGTGGTGGAATGAAGTCAATCCGACGGTCGGTTTGTGAGATATGGTCTGCCCTAGTTTGATAATGAAGTCGCTAATGCTGATGCTGCTGATCTAGGGTTTGCTACTGCTGATATGAATCAGATTTATTGTACTATTTCTCTCTGTTGAATTATTGAAGATAAAAGAAGATTTGATCAAAGGGTTTCCCCACACATTGTGGGGTTTGTCCCTAGCTAGCCGCCACATCTTGTGTCTCTTGTCTTGGCTTGTTTTCTGTCGATCGTTTAACGTTCTATCTGCACTTTACTTTATGTACGTGATTGCTAATCTTTGGAATATAATAAGGAAAAGAAGTAAATTGTTATAAGCATAGAACATACCATAACTTAACAAAGGATCCACCAAATATGAGCCAGAGCCTCTCAGCTTCTTCAAATTGGTCATCATGGGAGTGGCCATGGACTAGCAGTCCATCATCCCAAATCTCTGAAGGATCGTAATAACATACTTTCTTGACCAAGGAAGATCTCACCCGAATTTTGCCACACTTCTAATCCCAAGAAGTAATGCATCAAACCTAGATCCTTCATATCAAACTCAAAGGTCAACTCCCTCTTACACTGATCAATGAGATTTTTTGTTGCTGCTAAAAACAAAGCATCAACATATAACAAGATCACAGACTCACCTTTAACAACCTTGTAGTAAAGATTGGGATAGGTATCACTCTTGGTGAAACCAAGACTCATCAGGTATCCATCAATCCGAGAATACCAAGCCCGAGGTGCCTGCTTGAGTCCGTACAAAACCTTCTTCAATGTGCAAACACAAGTCCCCTTCACATCATTCATGTACCTCAAAGCCCTGAGGTTGCTCTATGTACACTTCTTCCTCAATCACTCCATTGAGGAAAGTTGTTTTCATGTCCATTTGATGCAATTTCCAACCCATAATAGAAGAAATAGAAATAATAGTATTAATAGAAGCGTACCTGGTGACTGAAGCAAATGTTTCTTCATAGTCCTCTCCCTCTTTCTTGGAGAACCCTCTTACCACGAATCTTGATTTGTACTTCTCTATACTCCCATCTACTGCATGATTGATCTTATAGATCCACTTGAAAGTCACCAATGACTTCCCTTTAGGTCTCGACACAATTTCACGCACATCATTCTTCATGATGGACTGATATTTCTCCATCATGGCATCCTTCCAAACTTGTTGGCATGTTGCCTCCTTACTGTTGATTTGGGGTAGCATCGGATGTTCTCTAGCCATGAGAATTTGTGGAGAGGCTAAAGCACATGACATATCCAAGACCCAAAAATGGTTTGGGCAGATTCTAACCGGTTTGGGAGGTATTAAAATAATTATTATTTTTAATGGAGTTCCTACATCTAAACTTCGGAAAAATAAAATATTAATGGGTATTAATATAAAACTGGGTTAGAAGGTTCCAAAAGTCATGGATCAAGCCAAATCTAATCTTAGCCGTTGAAGGACCAACGAGAAAAGTATAAGATGAGGGTTGAGGGTCAGTTGGAAAACACACCAGATTGATCAGTCATTCTATTCTCTAGGACGAGGTTTGCTAAGAGAGATAAAAGCAGTGATCCGCAGCGAGGGGCAGTGAATACATAGCAGAGAAGCAGAGTTGGTACCAGAGAGAGAGCGCGAGAGAAGAATGCAGATGGTCAGTGAGGAGAGAATGGAGTTGTAGTGAAAAAAAAAAGGAGACGGGGAGCAGAAGAGGCACGCAGAGGCAATACGCAGGTCAGCGATGGAGCAATGAGGAGCAGTGTGGATGGAAGAAGACTCATCAGTCAGCGTCATTTGCGGATAGCGAGGGTTCTTGCAGGTTAAGGAACAAGGACCAAGGAATGGACACGACTCTGAGTGGGTGAGGGACTGCAGCGAGACGAAGGATGCGGAAAGAGCAAGGACTGCAGAAAGGGAAGACATGGTTGCCAGCCAAGGTCGTGAAGGGAGAGGGTTTTCCAGGTCGATGCAAGGAAAGGCTGCAGGTTGAGGAGGACGACAGCGTTTGAGAGCCGTGGAGCAGCAGAACGCGGGTTGAAGGAGATCAGGTAGATGTTGCAGACATGGTTGCGATGGAAGCTGTTAGTGTCAGTGTTTCCAGCCTTCCTCCAGTGATCAAATATGCTCTTACAAAGTGGTCTCAGAGTTTCCAAGTCAAATTTTGTCATTTCAAAGAGTTTTCAAGCAAAATTTTGTCACTAGGCATTAGGTCTAGGGTTTGCTCCCACTCTTTTCAAAGTTGCCCAAATGCCCATCTATGTCACTATTCAGCTGAGTCTATCATCATTCATAGGGTTTTCATTATCATCTCAGTGTCTAATGAGTCATTTTACATCTTGTTCATGGTTCAGTTGCGCCTAGGCAAGGTCATTTCCCTCTCCTAGGGTTTTGAAAGCTAATTTCTCTTGAATGGTCAAATCATTAGCAAAACTTGTATCCAGATGTTCATACACCTTCCCCTATCTTTCATGTACCTTATCAAAAACTTTCCATCACTGAGATCCCCCAAATTCCTCATTTTTCCACAAACCCTAGTTTCTAGCTACAACCTGGCAATTTTCTAGGTTTGGCCTGTGTTTTGCCCTTTTGGACCCCTTCCCCTCGCTCAATCTCTGAGATTCCACTTTCCCCTGCTTCCTAACATCCCTCCCCACTCCCAAAAATTTCCCCAAGAATTTAGAAGCCCCCTATCCCCTTCATTTCGCTCCATTTCGACAAAATTCCTTGTTTCACACATCGGGATAAGTTTCACTCAAAAGATGTTTTAGAGAAATCAAAGATGAATTTTGGGAAACTGAGAGAGGTTTTTGTCCACAACATGCCAAAGAAGAAAAACCTCCTTCATTTTTTGCACAAGTGTCATGGTTTGAGAGAAATGTCAAGAATACCGTTGCCTCAGGAGAATTAAAGACACCTCTGAAGTGATCTTGGGAAAATCAAGTTTTCTCCTAGCGTGGTTGGCCAAATGATTTGCTTGATGGGTAAAATGATAACTAGACACAAAGAGCTTTCCAATGAGCTATCATGAGCTCAATTTGGTGTTGAGGAAGGCATTCAAAAGTTGACTGCAACAGCACTCTTCCTTGAGGCAGCCTCATTTGGCACTTTTTTACCAGTCTTGGGAGATTTGATTTTTGACAGGGCAAATGAACTCCAAATTGAAAAATTCCAGTTGGGTTGGAAAGTAGACTCAAAGACCTTTCCAACGAGCTATCCTGCACCCGATTCCGACACCGGGAAGGCCTCCAAAAGCCTCCTGCAAAAGCGCGCGACCTGTTGGGCAAGCGCGACCTGTCAGAGGGGTCTTACCAGTTGGGAAAAAACACTGGCGCGACGTGTTGGGCGCGCGCGACCTGTTGGGAAATCATCCACAAAAAATTGCTTATAAACTGCAAATTGACCCCAAATCTCTTCAAGGTTGCAGGTAGGCCTCTAATCATCAAGGTTTATTGCTTGCTAAAGCTTGCATGAGCATGAAAATGTGTTTTAATGCCATCAATTTGAAAGGAGAAGTTCATGTGTATTTTGTTTAAAAATGTCAAAGTGCAAGTAAAGCTAGGGTTTTGTTTTGCTGCTCTCAAGGTCATCCCTTTCACTCCCATTTTTTTCCCCACATCCCAACCATCTCCCTTGTCATTTTCACCTAATTTCCTTACCAAAAATATCAAAGTCCCTAAACCCTACCTCCTATGAAACCCCTACAAAATATGATTATGTGATGGTATATGTTTCATAATTGCTTCCCTAAATTCCCCTTTCATATGTATTTTCCCTAAATACCTTCAAAAGTCCTCCTCCCTAACATCTCCCTTGTGTTTTTGTCCCTTTGGAGCAGCATTTAAACAGTCAAAACAGCAGGGTATCCCATGGGAGGATTTTATCTCTCGAGAGGCTATGCTTCTCCAGGTCAATGCTCATGTGGAGAGGTTGCTGGCCAAAGCACTAAAACGAAAGAAAAGGCTCGATCCCCTCCACATCTTGGCTGAGGCTTCCTTGAAGGAGCATGGTACTTGATTGGGGACTCCCAGCCCAAATTTCAAGAAATTTGGAGAAAATTTGGTCATTTGTGAATTTTTTGGGCAAAAAATAGGTTTTCTCCACCAACGGGTCGCGCGCGACCTTTTCGTTGGGCAACTCCTTTTTGGGAAAACTCAGCGTTTTTGGATTTGTCATGCAAAGATACACTTGCTCAGCCATTGCCAAGAAATTTCACCAAGTTTTGGGCCTCCAGAAAGTCAAAAAACAAGCAAAAAATGACTTTCTGCCACCATTTTGACACACAGGAAACAGTCTTGGGAGATTGCAATTTTGGATGGGCAAATGACCACCAAATTCAGAAATTCCACTTGGGTTGGAAAGTAGACATCCAGACCTTTCCAACAAGCCCACTTTTGCCTCATTTGGACACCTGGAAGTACCTCAAAATCAGCTCCAAAGTAGCGCGACCCGTTCAGAAAGAGGGCGCGACCCGTTGGGCAGTTTTCACAGGAATTCATCTACAGCTCAGGAATTCACCTAGCTTTGACCAGTTTTCACTTGTGATGGGATTTTTCACCCTCTTTGATGTAATTAATGTATTTTCATGTTGACATGACACTTATTTACCTATTCTAGAAGATTCATTCATGAAATAGCAAACATTTAATGAATGAATTGGTTTCCTAGCTTATAGAGGCAAGTTGTTTTGACTGCCTAGATTTTAGTGCTCAGTTTAGAATTGGTTGAAACAGCTCCCAGAAGGATGAACTCGACCCCTAGAGGCAAGGAAAGGTGTTAGCTTGCCTATATTATGTATTTTCTTAGTCATTTTCAGGGGTTGGAGAGGTTGGACTCTTGAGGGAGAAGCTACTATTGTATTATTCATTGTATCTCTGCAGTTTTGGCAAAGGAAGAAAGACCAGGGTTTTGCAGTCTTTTTTGGAATTCCTGTGGTTACATGTATTGATGGTGTGTATCTCTTTGTACTTGTAAATTTGTTATGTGATTCATCATCTTACTTTTCCTTCTGCAAATTAGGCAGTAGAATTCATGATTGTCATGCTCTGCTTTTAAGTTTACTTAATATTTATGTTTTCATCTGTCTAAAGAGAACTCTTGAAAGTTTCTTGCTCTCTTTAGCTCCTCACCGGTCATTCCTATCCATTCACTTAATTCAAAGGCATCAATACAGTCTCCTACCTTGCCCCAAAGAACCCCCTGCAAAAACTGTGTCCAATCCCCGCACCCAAAATTGCCTTTCCCCGATTTTCCACCAAAATCCTAAACTTCCCAATTCAAACCTTCTTATCAGTTTACTAGCCTAAAATCAGTGTTCCTTTTTGGTTATCTCGCCCATTGAAGATCTTTACTGAGATATACCGGAGAGAGCCCTCTCCTGCCCCGTAGGGCTAGCTACGAGGCTAAGTGGTTTGATGTTGCCTTGGAGTTTGCCTTTCTCAGCCTGAGGTGAAATTTCAAGCGCTAACAGAAGCTACGCGCAGGTAGAGAGGTTCGAGCAGCAAAGGAAGGGTTTGAAGGCAACGAGGAGATCGAATGCAGATGCAAGATTGAGGTAGCAGAAGTATTGAGGGGATGTATGCCAATCACGGTTTGATTTTGCTTGCTAGAGGATGAAAAATCGAGTAGCGGAGAGGAGGATCTGAAATTTTCAGAAAACCCCAGGATGTAGACAGCATGAACAAATTCGAAATTTTCTACTAAAAAAAAAATCGACCTCAAGCAACAGAGAAACTAAAAACCCAAGCAGTAGATAGGTGGTCCAGAAACCCCTTAAAAATTTCCTGAAAAATTTTAATTAAAATGTCCAATCCAATTGATTTAACCCTGAAACCCTCACAAAATTTCCAGATCTAAAAATTTTTGAAACCCTTATAGATATTTCCAAATTAAGAATTAAATAAAAAAAAAATATTAAACTTAAACCCCCGGACTACAAAGCGTCGAATAATATTCCTACAAAATGATGTTGATGAACCCCAGAGATCTAGATCTTACCCTCCAGGGCCTAGATCTGGCACCTATACAGATTTCTCCTTCAGATCTATAGCTGCAAGACAACAAGAAACACCCAAACGATATATACAATGACCCAAAAAACTAAAACCCAGAAAACCCCAAGTCAGAAAACTAAAAATAATTACAGATCTATGTACATGAATGACAAATCTATCAGATCTAGGAAGTGTGAATCCGACTATGTTCCCAAGATAATCTGAGGCTCTCAACATCCAAATTTATCGATTTAGCACAGAAAAAATAAAAATAAAAATAAATATAAATAAATAAAATTAAAAATATATATATATATATATAAAATAATAAAATAAAAAATAAAAAATAAAATAAAATAAATAAAAATAAAATAAAAGATAAAAAAAATTAAAAATTAAAATTAAAATTAAAAAAAAAATTAAAGTTTAAAGGAGGTGCTGAGCTCAAAACCATCATGCATCACCCATTAAAAAATATCTTATGATAAGCCTGGGATCAAATTAAGCTGGGCTCTTCAGAAAACATGGATCGGGAGTCGGCTACTCCAACTGAAAACTTCCCCGAACACCCGATGATCTAAAAATCAAGACTTTCCTGCAAAACTCAATTCAGCCATCAACACAGAGTAAGAAAATGATAATAAAATTCAGATAGAAATACATGTTATTATATTCAAAACTTAAAATATCATTCAAACCCCAACGACTGAGCAAGATACCTGTACTCAAATCACTCTTCACAAAGCTATCATCAATGGCTAAAAAGAAATCTATGCATGAAAATGACACATCTTACAGTATTTCCACAAAGAGTAACACCAGCAGAAATTAACCCCAAAGTCTTTCTTTATTGCTCATAAAAAAATTACAAGAGAGCTTTTCGCTTAGCACACGATCAAAAGATCAAATCAACTGACTGACAAATGACCTCTTATTTAAAGATAAATCCTCCAACGGCCAGTTCAAGTGATCCTCGTCAAAGCAATCTCGACCGTTGATGAGCATCAAAATTTCTTTTAATCTCATCCGTCAAAATTTTAAATTCTTGAGGAAATTCGAATTTTTCAATTTAATGCATTTTAATTAATTCAAAAATTAAATTTTTGAATTAATTTCCTCAAAATTTTGACTTTGACTTAACCCCAGGGACCAAAGGCTTAAAATTTAGCAAAATAATCAATTTACCTTAGTCTCGGGACCTCTTAAAATTTAATTTTGAAGGACCAACAAATTTTGCCTTCTGAGAATTTAAATTTACCTAAGACCTAGAATTAATTAAATTTCCGGCTTAGGATTTTAATTAATTTTTGACCAGAAAATTTAATTAATTAACCTATGAGAGGATAAATTATTTTTCCAACCCTCACGACACTTTACATCATGATTTTCACATTTTTTACATCTCAAGGGAAAAAACCCATTTGCAAAAGACCCTCACAAACTACCCAGTTTTGCGATACAAATATAATATAGCAGACCAAGCAATTTGTAATAAAATAGCCTAACCAAATAGTTAGGATTATTCCCAAATCATTTTTACATGGACTCGATCTAGAACACTAGGACTCCCCTAAAATCCCAGTGACAAAAACCATTCCGACTTTGGGGTAAAACTGAAGGAAAACTCTGCCGACCATCCGAGAATGGATCGGTGAAACAAAAAACCTCCTAGAATGTACATCGTCACCAGAAAAGTAGGTTTACCTAGGTAATTACATACACGACATGGATCAGCTGAGATTATTTACATCATATACATGTAGAATGGGTTTAAAATATAACATGACAATCAGGTTGATGATGAAAGCTGGACGGCATGGACACATCGATCAAGCGCAACCCCTTTTGCGAAAAAAGGGGGTGTACTGTTGTACATGTAGTGGTCAACATCTGGCTCTACTTGGGAACACGTTGCTGCACTAGAGGAATGTGAGAATCCAAAATTTGCATCCACGCAACCCACAAAATAACATAAGTAGCGTCCATTCAAAAATCATCATATAACATTAAGCACATGAAAGATATAAGCTCTTCATTTATTAAATAGTCTAACAACATGAAAAACACAAATCTAACTACAAAATGAAATACTGAAATAACAGGGCATAATGTTAGAAATACAATACAAAGATGCCCCATGGCATCAGATGCGTTCAATATAGTGCATACTGAGCATTTGCTTGCTTTCAAGCAAATCTATCAGCTGTTTCTCGGATGCGCCTTGTCCAATTCTGCATATGGTAGGACTTTTTCCTATCCGAAAATCAAGTTGTTCACAACCATCTGATACATCAAATCGCTTTTTCATTCTCTCTCTTGCGTTTTTTCTTTGTGGCACGCTGTATCAATGATGATGTGGAAAATTTCACTTCAAAACTCTTAGATGAAGTATGTACGATATGTGTGACATGTCTTTCTTCATTTTGCATTTGCTCTGACAAGAATGATGGATCAGTCGCACAGGTGTCATGAGTAATAACTTGACCATTTTTAATTTCTTCTTTGATCATGTCATTTTAATTAAATCTTCGTTAATGGAGTTGGCCTCTTTCTCGGGATATTAGCAACAAGACGGGACCTGTGATTTCCTCTCTTTCAGCGTCTTATGTAGTGAACCCATTTCTCTAGCATGTCTTACTATTAACTTCGCTTGATTGAGTTCAGTTTTCACGAATCTTTCTTGTAGAGTGACATGATTAGCTTGCATAGCCTTTATTTGATTCTAAATAATGGACATCTGATTAGAATGATTAACTTCCATTATTTTTTATCTGTTTTCGATGATATGCATTCCATCTGTATTTATGACACAAGGTACCTGCTTTTTCTTCTACGGCCAATAATTTATTCTGAAGAGATATTTGACCAACTTCCATGTCCTTTATAATTTTATCATTCTTTGCTTTCATGCCCATGAAATAGTTTTGCATATAGTTTATCTCTTTCTTATGATTTGTTTGCATGGTAGCTAACTGATTATTATAATCGAATCTCATGATGGTCATTTCTTCATCCATAGTTGACAATTTGTTCTAAATCGAACTTATTTCGTCTTGATAACTTGTTTTCATGGCAGTCACGTGATTTGAATGATTAAATTCCATGATCGTCACATTTTCCTCTAGGGCTAATAACTTGCTTTGCATAGAATTAATTTCCCTGTCACAATTAGCTTTCATGGTTTCCATTTTCTTAGCATGTTGACTCTGCATGTCAATTACGTGATCAGAGTGTTTAACTTTCATGATTTCCATCTCCTTATCACGTTTTTCCAGGTGGGTGTACAAAGTCCTCATATCCTTGACGTAATCAGTTACAATTTTTTCTTGATTAAGTTCCATATTTTTTACCAGTTGCGTTTGACTGAACTGCATGTCTTTAACCAACTGCTTTAGTTCTTCTAAAATTTGCTTATCATTTTCCTTTTCATTCTCGACACTGATTTGACAACTTGTCCCTGTTTTCCCACTGTCATGGATTTGACTTGCAACGGTACAAGTGGATGGCACGTTATGATATGGAGAATTGTCTTGAAATCTTTCACTGACAGTTGGATCCTTTACAAGATCACTCTCATTCTATTGCATAATGTTAGGGGCACAAGGCGAGCTACCTTGATCACCATATCTATCTGTAAAAGCATTGACAATGTCTTGTAAAGAAGCGAATGAATCTTCAAGACAATTATTAAACCAATTCAAAGCATCACCCTCTAAAGAAAAGGCAAATAAACGCATTTTGACATCTTCATGATTATACTGGGGAGAACTACAATATTTGATTATTGTATGAGAAACCCTACGTAGATGCTTTATAACAGCGACTGAATCACCACCTGAGAACAAAGGCAATTTACGAATGGCCGTTTCTGGTATATCATGGAGAAAATTAGTAAAATGACACGGGGTAAATGAATCATCCATGATGACTTGCTTGAAGGGATAAGGAGGGACCAAATGGATGTTAGAGAGAGTTCCCTGCTCAAGAAAATCAAGAGATCAACAAGAAGCGAGCTTCTAGTAGAAATTCTTGTAAGAAATGAAATAAGTGGAGTCACCACTTGAACATGAATCTAGCTCTAAGATACAAAAGGCAAACAATTGGATATAAGGGAGGATTTCTTGTTTGAGAAATAATAAACGAAAGAAGGGGAGTCGCCACCCAAACAAAAAACGAACCGAAATGTTCAGGTGCTAAAAGTGCAGATGAAATGATTAATGAGATGATGACAGATAGGGCGATCAAAAGATCAAATGACACCAGTAAATGTTGTGTCGCTTGACAGGCTAATGAATGGCGAAAAAGATGAGATGATTAAAACGATGTCGAAGAAACCAAGGACATAAAAAACTCTGTCCCCGGTGGCAATGCCAAGGAGTGTTGACTTTGCCGACTCGAATGAGAGATGAGAAAGATGAAAGATGAATGTCGTAAAGCCAAGGCCTAATAAATCGGTCCCCGGCAACGGCGCCAAAAAATGTTGGCGTTGCCGGTAAAAATGATAAAGATGATATAAGGCGAATGAAGATAAAATGTCATTGAAGCGCGTCGAGAATAAAATGTCCCTGACAGTGGTGCCAAAAAATGTTGTCGCACAAAGTGTCTAGGCACCACGACAACGCTCAGAGTAGGGGTTGTCACCCTGATCCCTACTCACTCCGTTTAGACTCTCTCCTAGACAAGTCAAGGGGGGTAGTCCCTAAGGTAAATGGATGAGAAAGCCTGCGAATCACACCTGATGAATCTAAATGAATCTCGATTAATTCAGATGAATAGATTAAATGCTAATGTAACCAAGACACAACCACAAGATAGAAACAATTATAGACTAGTACCTTTACGCTCAATTAACCGTAGATTGAGTAAGAAAACAAGTTATCCAAACCAATTTTCCAATATGTGAAAAATAGTGACAATATGATCAATATAAACGCCCAAAACTTTAACATGCAAGAAATTCCAGATTTAAAATGATTTTCGCTAATGACCCAAAACTAGAATTAATTAATTTTCTCCAACAATCAACACAATTTAACACATTTATTGCACCTTGACCATAGAAGAATCATGATAATTTAAGATTTCGCACTTAACATCAAAAACACCAAGGAATTTTAAATTAACACTTTAATTATTCCTTAGACGAATTGAAGGAGTAAAATAAATCAAAATAGTTAATAAATTAAAATTTTAATGGGCCATAGGCCACATTAAAAAAATTTAATGTGAAAGGACGCGTCCTTTAATTTTATTTTAATTCCTCAGCCACCAGCCTTTAATTTAATTTTTTAGATATTTTTAACGACTTTTTAATTTTTTAAGATTTTAGATTAAAAAAAAAAAGATTTTTAATTTAAAAATTTTATATTTTTTGAATTTTAAAAAAAAATGAGTAACAAAAACAAAAGTTTAAATCAAATTTCACAAGGAAAAGAAAGAAAAACTTTTTTAATTGTTTTTCAAAGGATTTAGATTTTTAGATTTTTTAAATATTTTAGATTTTTTAATTTTAGAATTTTAAATCATAAATAAAAAATCATAAATTACAAAATGAAAAAGAAACAAAAACAAACCTACATCACAACAATACGAATGAAGATAAAAATAAAATTTGAAATGTTAAATTCTAAACCTAACTCGTAAATATACAAATGAAAATCAAATGAAACTTAAACCAAAAAAAAGAATGTGCATACGCTAACCCTAACTATCATAAACACAAATAAAAAAATCGAAAGTGTGATTGTTGTTGCGCGCGTGTGCAGGGGGAGTTGGCAAACAGCGCAGAAGAAGAATGCAGATGGGCAGCGTGGAGAGAATGGAGCTGCAGCGAAAAAAAAAGGAGTCGAGGAGCAGAAGAGGCATGCAGAGGCAGTACGCAGGTCAGCGATGGAGCGATGAGGAGCAACGTCGATGGAAGAAGACTCGTCGAGGAGCTGCGTTTGTGGACACGAGGGTTCTTGCAAGTCAAGGAACGAGGGTTGAGGAATGGACGCGGCTCTAAGCAGATGAGGGAATGCAGCGAGACGAAGGATGCGGAAAGAGCAGGGATTGCGGAAAGGGAAGACGTGGTTGCCAGCGAGGGCCATGAAGGGAGAGGGTTTTGCAGGTCGTTGCAAGGAGAGGCTGCAGGTTGAGGAGGACGGCAACGTTTGAGAGTCGTAGAGCAGCAGAACGCAAGTTGAAGGAGGTCGGGCAGACGCTGCGGAAAGGTTGCGACGGAAGCTACGCACAGGCAGAGAGGTTCAGGCAGCAAAGGAAGGGTTTGACGACAACGAGGAGATCGAATGCAAATGCAAGATTGAGGTAGCAGAAGTATGGAGGGGTTGTATACCAGTGAGGGTTTGATTTTGCTTGCTGGAGGATGAAAAATCAAGCAGCAGAGAGGAGGATCTGAAATTTCCAGAAAACCCCAGGATGTAGACAGCATGAACAAATTCGAAATTTTCTGCTAAAAAAAACGACCTCAAGCAGCAGAGAAACTGAAAACCCAGGCAGCAGACAGGTGGCCCAGAAACCCCTTAAAATTTTCCGAAAATTTTAATTAAAATGTCGAATCCAATTGCTTTAGATTTAACCCTGAAACCCTCACGAAATTTCCAGATCTAAAAAATTTTAAAACCCTTGTAGATTTTTCTAGCTTAAAAAAAAAAATAAAAAATATTAAGCTTAAACCCCCGGACTGCAAAACACTGAATAATATTCCTACAAAATGATGTTGATGAACCCCAAAGATCCAGATCTTACCCTCTAGGGCCTAGATCTGGACTCTATACAAATTTCTCCTTCAGATCTATAGCTGCAAGACAACAAGAAACACCCAAACGATATATACAATGACCCAAAAAACTAAAACTCAGAAAACCCAAGTCAGAAAACTAAAAATAATTACAGATCTATGTACATGAATGACAGATCTATCAGATCTAGGGAGTGTGAGTCCGACTCCGCTCCCAGATCTGATAATTTGAGGCTCTCAACGGCAATATTTATTGATTTAGCACAAAACAAAAAAAATTAAATTAAATAAAATAAAAAAATAAAAATTAAAGTTTAAAGGAGGTGTTGAGCTCAAAACCCTTCATACATCACCCAAAAAAAATATCTTATGATAAGCTCGGGATCAAATTAAGCTAGGCATTTCAGAAAACACGGATCAGGAGTTGGCTGGTCCAACTGAAAACTTCCATGAACGCTCGATGATCTAAAAATCAATACTTTCCTACAAAACTCAATTCAGCCATCAACATAGAGCGAGAAAATGATAATAAAATTCAGATAAATAGAGATACCTGCTATTATATTCAAAACTTAAATTATCATTCAAACCCCAGCGATAAAGCAAGACACCTGTACTCAAATCACTCTTCAGAAAGCTATCATCAATGGCTAAAAAGAAATCTATGCATGAAAATGACACATCTTACAGTATTTCCACGAAGAGTAACACTAGCAGAAATTAACCCCAAAGTCTTTCTTTATTGCTCATACAAAGATTACAAGAGAGCTTTTCGCTTAGCACACGATGAAAAGATCGGATCAACTGACTGATAAATGACCCCCTATTTAAAGATAAATCCTCCAACGGCTAATTTGAGTGATCCTCGTCAAAGTAATCTCGACCGTTGATGAGGATCAAAATCTATTTTAATCTCATCTGTTGAAATTTTAAATTATTGAGGAAATTCGAATTTTTCAATTTAATGCATTTTAATTAATTCAAAAATTAAATTTTTGAATTAATTTCCTCAAAATTTTGATTTTGACTTAACCTCAGGGACCAAAGGCTTAAAATTTAGCAAAATAATCAATTTACCTTAGTCCGAGACCTCTTAAAATTTAATTTTGAAGGACCAACGAATTTTGCCTTCGGAGAATTTAAATTTACCTAGGACCTAGAATTAATTAAATTTATGGCTTGAGATTTTAATTAATTTTTTACCAGAAAATTTAATTAATTAACCTATGAGGGGATAAATTATTTTTCCAACCCTCAAGACACTTTACATCATAATTTTCACATTTTTTACATCTCAAGAGGAAAACCCATTTGCAAAAGACCCTCACAAACTACCCAGTTCTGCAACACAAATATAATCTAGCAGACCAAGCATTTGTAATAGAATAACCTAACCAAATAGTTAGGATTATTGCCAATTCATTTTTACATAGACTCGATCAGAACACTAGGACTCCCCCAAAATCCCAGTGACAAAATCCATTCCGGCTTTGGGGTAAGGCTGAAGAAAAACTTCGCCGACCATCCAAGAATGGATCGGTGAAATAAAAAACCTCCCGGAATGTAGATCGTCACCAGAAAAGTAGGTTTACCTTGGGTAATTACATACACGACACAGATCTGCTAAGATTATTTACATCATATACATGTAGAATGGGTTTACATTATAACATGACAATTAGGTTGATGATGAAAGCTAGACGGCATGGACACATCGATCAGGCACAATCCCTTTTGCGAAAAAAGGGGGTGTACTACTATGGGTCATTGACACATAGTGGTCAACAAGCCCTTCTAGCTCTTCCTGATCATTTAAAGGATGTTACATAGGTACAAAAGGTCATGAACCCACATCCTTGGGAGCCTCTTGCTCTTCATTATCAATATCCATGTGATATCCTTTAGATCTCCAGTACGTTGCATCTTCATCAAAGATAACATCCCGGCTGACCTCAACCACTCGTTGTCCTGGAACATAAATCCTGTAAGCCTTTGATGTCTCACTGTATCCAACAAATGTTCCCTTCTTCCCAGAGGTGATGTTGAGAAATCTAGGGCATAGTAATTAGGTGATTTCTCTTGAAATGATAACTTCTTGTGAGTGCTTTTTACATCTTAAGATTAGGGTCTTCTCTTTACTTAGATTATTATAGTGTTCTTCTTCATCAAACAACTACCAAAGCATAAACAATACAGAGACAAGATACACAAGATGTAGGCAATCAATCAGGGCCAAAATGTCTCCAGCTTGAGTGGAAAACCCAAACAAATTCTTCTTCTTATAGAAACTTCAATTGACGAATTCCAAGACGAAGACCCTTGACACAACAACTTCTCCAAGACCAAGTCACAAGATCCTTCTTCATTGCTTCTCCTTCTTGCCCAAGTCGACACAAGTCAAACTGCCTTCATGCACTACTAATCTCGAATACTCTGAAGTTTTGGCATTCCTCCACAGATCTGCAATTTAGGTTGCCTGAAATCTTTGCTAAGACACATGTGTGGGCTGAATTATGGACCTTCTTGATGTGCTTCTCCTTTGCTTATCTTGAGGGCTACTCCTTGTTATTTCGGCTAGCAATAATGATGGTGTGGAGACCCTTTACTTGACTTTTGCAAGGGTTGATGTAACCCTACTGCAGAAACCCTAGTTTCTGCCACACGTGCGAAGAGACTAGCCCAAAAACAGTGCCAAACAACTTTGGATTCAGTTCCTCCTTTCTTCGCTTGATGATGACTCTTTCCTTTAGAGATTCTCGAACTTCTCTGATTTCTTTGCTTGACCGAGTTGATCTACTAGGTGAGGTCGAGTTTCCCTATATATAGTGCTTTGCCCATCAAAATAAGTCGAATTGAAATGGTGCCTAGGTCGGCATGCCTTACTAGAATCCTCCTTAGGCCGACTTCAAGGAGAGCTTGTGACAAGGTTTTAGAGGGTTAACAAAATTTCTTTTACAATGAATTACATACCCAAATGGGTCTTCAATCCTTGACATTGACTTTACTAAACTTTATGACTTGATGACCAAACCTAATAGCTCACAATGGGAGCTTCAACTAAAAATAAAATTCCTTGATCATGAAACCCATGATTCAAGCATTAGAAAAATAATTTTATTTTCTTCTTTACATCAATTACATAAAATCGCAATTAAACATATCATTATGAAGACCGAACCTAGTTACACTTTTCAACAGGCTCCAGATTCGTCCTCTTCTCCCTAGGTCCATGGATGTAGACTGGACAACAAAAGATCCTCAAATGCCCGACCTCTGGTTTCTCACCTGTGAAATCCTCTTAAGGAGTCTTATTCCTCAAGATTCGGTGGGAACTTCTATTCTAAACAAACTGCCATTTTGGATACTTCTCCCCATAAGAACTTCGGTAAATGCTGATCATGAATCATTGTCTTAGTAGCCTCCTCAATGGACCTGTTCTTCCTTTCGGCAACCCCATTCTACTGAGGGTTGTAAGGAACTATCAACTCCCTCCTAATCCCTACTTCGTTGCAGAAGGCAATGAGGTCTTTCAAAATATACTCTCTTCCATTATCTGACCTCAAAATCTTGATCTTCTTCCTCGTCAAGTTCTCTACCTAAGCCTTGAACTCTTGGAACCTATTGAAGACCTTGTTGACCACTCTGTGTCAACTACCCTATAGCAGTACACTTTTTCGAAAAAAGATTCCAATGTTCGAGCATTCAAATTATCCTGGATTCATCATAGTGAGTTGTCAGTTTGTCAGAGTGATAAACCCATTCTGCAAAATTATAATGTAAATGATCCTAGTAAGACCATATATGTATGTAACAACCTACATAAGCCTATTATTTTGGCGACGAATTTCATCCTAGGAGGTTTTTCGTCTCACTGATTCATCTGTGTTTCCTAACACGTATAATCGGCAGAGTTTTTCCCTTTAGCCTCACCCCAAAGTTAGGGTGGAATTTATCATCAAAGTCTTAGATGAGTCCTAGTGTTTTAGTCTAGTTTTTTGTAAAAGTGATTTGAGAATTATTTAAACTAATTGTCTAAATTATTTTATTACAAATCACTTGATCTACTAGATCATATTGAGTCCCAGAATTGGGTAATAAATTGAGAGTCTATAACGAAAGGGTGTTCCCCTTGAGGGTTGAAATGTAATTACATTATGTAAAAAAATATTTTAGTGCATGGTCCCTCATACTTAGACACCATGACTAAAATATTGGATTTTGGAGAAGTGTTCTAACTTGATTGATCTAGTAGGTATCTCTAGATCTTGAGGGTTTTTACATGTACCTGGCACCTTTTGAAGTTAAAACTTAATCTTAAGCATGTAGGGATCTAATCAAGATTCAGATCTTGGGCATGAGGGGAAGTCTTCAGTTGGACCAGCCAACACCCAAGTCGAGAGACTTAAGAGCCCACTGTGTTAAATTTTCAAGATCTATCTAACAATTGGTTGCAGGGATCTTGACCATGGATTAAAATTTAAAAAAATCTATTTTATTCATTTATCTCCAATTTAATTGTGCAAACAAAGATAGATCTGCTAATTAGAGCTACTAATTGCTAGACAAGGGAATGGAGTTGGACTCATATTCCATTTGATCTAGCCCACTGTAAATATTGTAAAATTTTGTAAATATTTATCTACTAACCCTTTTGTATAGATCTAACCCTGTATATATTTTTCATTTATCTTGTATATATCCTTTGGGTTTTATTTGTGTATTATGTTTGCATATCTACAGGTTAAAATCCGGATTATCCTAATAATTTGTTGGCGGTAGATCGGAATCTTTAAACGGTTGGGGTTCTGAAGTTTATCAAAAAAAATTGAAGTCATAAACCCTTTTCAACAAGCCACAAGCAAGAAAGGGTTGTCTCTTATTTCCAAGTCGATTATTTTTCTCGAATTTTATTTGTGGATTGGAAGTTAGGGCAGGTCGCAACGGTTTTTTGAGACTTTCTTTTGCTTCAAAATAAATAAAAAAATAAAAAAAATTCAAGGGTTGTCATTTCACAAAAAAATTGTAAAAAGTTTCTCTAAAATCTTCTTGCTCAAACCTCACTTGGGGTTTCTCATTTTTGTAGACCTAATCGTTCAAGCAAAGGATTTTAAAATTTTTGTGGCTCACAAATTTATTTGATGATTTTCTGAGCAGGCCGCAAGCCCCCTACAGCTTATTCTTACATTTTGATATATTAAACCCTTGATTTTGCATAGATAATCGGAATTTTTTAAAAGCTTTTAGCAAAATCGAATTTTTTTTGGTGGTCGTCCTCACTTCTAAAAAAAAAGTAATTTCATGGACGGTTGTTTTCAAAATTCTGAAGTTGAACTAATTTTCTGGAAACCGAATCTGTAAAAATTAAATTTTTGAGGTCGTTTTTCTTCCTGGCTAAGAGCATTCCAGGCATGGTCATGAGCTTCTGAGGTTGCATTGGTCCTTTACATGAAGGTTCTCCCTCTCATCCTTGCTGCTAGAATCTTCAAAGTCTTCTTCTGGACGTAAGCCTACAAGGGCTTTCCTTTCACTGTTGGTGCGATAATTCCTAAATCCCTGCCTTTTGTTAATTGCAGACTAGAATTTCTTGAATGGTTTAGCATCGATTCCTTGAGAGGTCGATTGTTGGAGGGTCATTCTTTAAATTTGTGGCATTTTCTCTAAGTTGCAAACCCTAAAACAGTCACCTCACTCCTATGTGAAAATTCCAATGCTCCTCAAAAGAAATTTAAATAAAATATTTATCAACCTAAGGCTTGGAGAAACTCAAATTTAAATCTTGGAGAAGTTATTTTCAGTTTGGATAATTTTCCTTTGTCGCAAACCCTAAAGAACCTTTTCCCTCATCGTACAAGTTTGTACGTTGCTACTTCTAGAGCAAAATTATTTTAAAGGAAGGTGTTTATATGGGTTGTTTTTTAAATCTAAATTTTTTATTTTGGAAAATTCGATAGCTTAATATCTGGAGGCTTTTATTTGAGGAATCAAAGCCTTATATTTATTCTCTTTCTTTGGACAAAATACAAAGCGAAATTATCATTTGGGAGGAAATTATAAAGTTGGTATAATCATATTAAAATTATTTCATTTCAATTTGACTTGGAGGAAAAGTCAATTTTCTTTGGGAGTAATATTTTACTAAGAAATCTTGTAAAATTTGCTATAGGAAATTCTCTCATTTTTCATTTATAAACTCCTCTTCAAAAGTTTAACAACCTTCCTTAATTTATTAAATGAAATATATTTTGGAAGGGAGAGTAAATTACTTTTTAAGAAAATCAATTTCCCCTTTTTGAGAAAAATATTCCCATTTTAATATTTTAAAGCCATTTTAAAGATATTTTTCTCATTAATACTTTTGAGCATTGTTTTGAAAAACGGTCGAGTCAACTCCGACTCGGCCGAGTTAGACCGAGCCAATGCCTGGCCGGGTCGGCTCGGTGGCCGAAACAGAACGGTTGGCCGGGTTGTTACCGAGCAATGCCTGGCCGGGTCGGCTCGGTGGCCGAAACAGAACGGTTGGCCGGGTTGTGACCGAGCCAGTCATTGACTCGGTTGACTCAGTCGACTCAGTAACAACTCAGCCAACCGGTAATGACTCGGCCGACTCGGTAACTCAGTCGGCTCAGCTCTTTGACAAAAATCCTAAAGCACATTTGTCAAAAGTTGTTCCGCCTCCTACATATCAATGGTTGGGTTGTTGTTTATTGCATATTTATAGCCCTAAAGTAATCTATCACAGTGAGAAAGTTTTGAAAATTACAAGGCCGAAGTATGGTTATACTAGTGGCATGAATTAGAAAACTGAAACATTGCATTGAGCCATACAATGTTTTTAAAAAAGCAAACATTCTGGCAATGGACTAATAAATACATATTTACCTCTGATTGTTATGGAGCTTGATCAGAATTAAATCAAGGGTTTTGAGACTTGTTAGGGGTAGAGAATTGGTATTATTGTTGTTGTAGTCTAGTGATTGTCCTTATGTTGAGGCACAAAAGAATCCTGGCATTGGTGGCTAAGTATGAACTTTGTATTGGACAGTGCACTGGGTGCCATTTTGATATAATGGATATATTCATGAACCTACTTTGATCATATGTTGTCTTCTCTCTATATTCTAAAGCTTTGCGTTTGGAAACATGAATGAAAATCTCTAAAATTATGTTTTTTATAAAAAAATAAATATTTAATGTATTTTTTACAACGACCAAGTCATTGAAATCAAATCGGCCAAGTCGATAACGAGTCGGAGTCAGAGTCGAAGCCGACCCTCGGTCGTTTCCGAACCAAGGTCGGATATTTGCTATTAAAGTTATTTATTTTATAAATCCTCCTTAATGTTTTTTTAAAACTCTTTCTTTTGTCTAAAGGGTTTCCTTTGCAATTTTTAATAAAAAGGGAATTGTAGGCTTACTTTATAATTGTGAGCTTATTTTAATTTCATAATTACTTGGAGGTATAATTTTCTTTCTTACAATTGTTCTTAATTCGCTTTAATACTTACATTCTTGGTTATCTTAATCAATTAAAGTTTAAACTAACTTTCTTCTTGTAGCATTGCTTATTTAGCAACTTGAAACTTTGCATATTTGTGCAAGTGATATAATATATTTTGAGCATTGTTCATTAGGCACTGGTCTATATCTGTTCATTTCGCTATTGCCTCAATATCTTTAATTGCATCACCTTGTTAAGACATACTTTACTCATTTAATTAACACACTTGCTAACTAATTCTAATTTAAATTGCTTAGAGAGGTAGTGATCTTGCCCTGAGTCTCCTAGGACTTGTTGTTCCAACAAGTTTTCCCCTTGTCATCATCTTTAGGGACTACCCCCTTGACTTAGCTAGCAAATGTTCTAGACTCTAAATGGAGTGAGTAGGAATCAGAGTGACAGCCCCTACACTTTGGGCGACAACAGACCTAATCCTTTGTCTTCATGAAGTAGATCCATGTTTTCGGGGAGAAATCATCAATGAATGTCACATAATACAAGAAACCACCCAAAGATGATATTGTCATCATCTGCGTACATCTGAATGCATTAGATCCAATATCCCCTTGGACCTACTATCACCGCTCGTAAAATATCCCTTGACATTCTTTCCAAGTGCACAACCCTTGCAAACTCTTATTCTCTACCTGAAGCTCTGGAAAACCTATAACCATCTTCCTCAATGTTGTCAAAGCCTTGTAATGTGTGTGAGCAAATATTTGATGCCATAACACACATAGATTGATGTTATCATGTACCGATGCTTGGGTTGATCGTCCCAGGGGTTTGTATAAGCCTCCCTCTCGAACGCCAATCACCATTGCAAAATCTATGCTTGAGCCCTTATTCCATACAAGGACTTGTCCATCAACAAAAACAACTATATAGACTTTATCTTCCAAGGATGAAGTCGAGATTAGGTTCTTTTACAAACCTGGTACATATAAAACATCATTTATATGAATATTTTCTCCTGACTTCAACTGGAAAGATGTTGACCTAACACCTTTGACTGCATACTTGGTATTGTCACCCAGTTCCACTTTCTATGTTGACTTCCTCTCTACCAATTTTGTGAGACTGTCACAGTCACCTATCATATGTTTGGAGGCACCATTATCCACTAACCAAATGTCACTATGATCTGCAACAGTCCCTGTAAGGGCAGAAAAGAAGAAGTAATCCATATCATCTATATTGTCATTCCTGAATCTTTTATGATGTGGATGCTCATCATCATCAATGTCTGTTGTTGAAGCATGTTGCTTTCCCTTCCTCTTCCTATCATTCTTCCCTTCAGGACACTTTTTTTTATAGTGACCAAACTTGTGACAATGAAACATTGAATCTTTGACATATCCTTCTTCTTCTGATCCTGAACGGGAGCAGGTCTTCTACCTGTATTCCTTTTATGAAATTTTCCAAAATTTCTTCTTCCTTTACCATTCTTCGTATGAGTTGCAAATGCTTGGGACTCACCATCTTGAGGTCTTTGAATCTTCCCCTTTGATACTAGCCTAGACTCCTCTTAGGTACAAGAAACCCATAACTGATCAAACTTTGGAATTTTTATTCTGCCACAAATGCTTGATACAAATAAATCCCATGAATCCAAAAACCCATTAAGGGTCGCAGTCACAAGTTTTTATTTGTCAATATTTTCTCCAATGGCCTTGAGTTGATCTCTCAATTTAGAGATCCTCATGAAGTAGGAATCCACAGTATCTGATATCAACATCTAACTATCATAAAGTTGATTCTTAAGGTCATCTTCTAAACAATGTTATTGATTGCATACAGCCCTACTAGGGCATCATATATTTGCTTTGAAGTCTTCAACCCAGTAACAAATGGAATCAAATGGTCTTTGATGGATTCAACAAGAATACTGTTAGACTTAAATTCCATCTTCTTGTGCTTGGCCCTTCCCTCATCATCCTGAGGTTCAATAACCATGCCTTCCACATATTCCCTGACATCATTTTTTTAAAGAATGAGATCCATTCTGGTCCTCCAAGCCCTAAAATTTGTTGTACTTTCCAGCCTATCTTTAGGTTTGATAGATGGAACCATCCGGTCAAGGATCTGATCACAAATCAGATTGCAGAATAGGTGACTTCAAGGTGTGATATCAATGGCCTTTCTTCACCAAACCTCTGATACCATGTTGATTTTCTAGTGCTAATTAGACAAGCACAATTTTCTGCAACTGATAATTACTTCCAATGATATATGATATTACTTTAGCACACCTCAAAACATCAATAAGCAATTACACTTGGAAAATTCAAATCTAAATGCAACGGAAATAGTAAAGATCACAGTAGAATAGCCATGCACAGTAGACACCAGAATTTTCTTTGGGAAACACAAAATTGGGAGAAAACCCAACAATATTTTCTAAGAGAAATTGTTCAATTCAGCGAAAGTACAATCTGATATTTACAAGTCAAACTTGGTCAACCCAGACAAAAATACAACATGGTCAAACCTGATCAGACAGGCCAATTTCGACCTTCTACAGTAGCAAATGAGCTCAGTCAAA